>JAAZTK010000029.1:0-39231 GCA_036507255.1 Megalothorax incertus | reverse complement strand
CAATTAGCACCTAATTTCGTAATTTCGTAAAACATTTTATGAATGCAAATATCTCAATTGTCCCCCCTTAAAGTCATAAGCCGTCCTGTTACAATGTGTATTAAACTAATTGAGTACAATAAATCCACTTGTTAAAAATGTTAAAAAATGAAATTGAAGACTTTGTCAATTGTTTTTTTATTTGTAAGATTAAATTAGCTAATTTACTCAACTTTGGATAGCTAGAAATACTGATAGACCACTAGTAAAGTTAATAGGTAGGTATTGTTCGTTTAAAAAGATAGGCAGTTTTAGAATCTTAGCCAAATTAGCCATTAGTCATTTAAATTTTAAATTTTAAACATCATTGTCACTAGATAATTATTAGGCATTAGGACCTTGGGCGCCTTTGAAGAGGAATTTCTGTAAAAATCAATTTTAAATGCATATTTTCGCCATTGCATTGTAGCGTACATTTTTTAATTAAAGTAAACTCGAAGCTCCGAGGAGGGTGTAAAATAAAATAGGGCTTCCAAAGGTAGTTGGTAGCCCTTGGATTGTACTTAGAGAAATATGCTTGGAGGAGGTCGTTCGGGTTGGATTCTTTGCAAGCCTCCAAAAGGACCTCGAGTCTCTGTTTAGGGCGTTGACCACCCTGACATAAAATGTCCTCTCAGGGATGTACCCTACAACTCTTCTGGCATCCTTCCACCAGATAAACTCCCTATACTCCTCTTGAGCCTCGAGTCCACGGCCCCGAGGCTTCCTTTTTGGCACTTGGTCATCATCGGGTGACTTGATGCGAGCTATTGCTTCCTCCAATGTTGGTTCATCTGCATCATTAACCTCTGGAGGCTGGTGAATAATTTGAACCTCCTCCTCCTCCTTATCTTCCGGAGGTGACATTGACTTGGTCCTTTCCCCTCCACTTTGGCTCTCGCTTGACTTTGAGGAATTTCGGCGTTCCATGAGAGTCTTCCCCTGATCCTGATGGCTCTTTAACCTGGACACAATGACCTGGTCCACCCTCCTCTTGGTCTGATCATCCGTCTCGTAATTCCCCTCACTCTCCTTCTCAATGAGGATGCTTGAGACCATAAAGTTTTGGAAAAAAGTGGCAGATGAGACCAATTGGAATTTGGATATCAAGTTCCCCGACCACCTCCTTCAACTCCGAGTTTATAAATCGGCGTCAACCGACTCCGTTTCCCCCCACCAACCTTTTCAATAAGGTAACCCAAATTGAGAACTTTTCTAAACTGAATGACCTCAATGACATCTCCCTTTCCCCGCGTGCTTCAACCTATTCATAAATAATTTTTTTAACAGCAACTCGATTTATTTAAGAATCTAGATTCTAGAACCTCTGACCGGGACATTGGTCTATTCTGAGCCGGAGGGTATATCAAATCCCAATCTTGCTAAAAAAATCTACGGGAAACACAGACTCACGAATTGATTGATAATATTAATATCATAACCGGAAGTCAATATGAGAAAGTACCACCCTCGAATCGAACTAGTCAGACTTGGGACCACAAGATATATCCACTGCACTGTTATTTACTAATTAAAGAATACTCAAATAGGGACCTGCATAGACTATATGTAGTTTACATTAGATTTCATTTTAGTTTGGCATAGGCAATTAGTAATACAGAGAAGTAGGCAATTTAGATTTTTATTTAAAAACAATGGTTGAATTAATTATACAATTATTATAAAGTGTGGATCTCAATTAAATATACGATATAAAATACTTTTTTTTAATGAACCAGCTGGGATGGTTTTAAATTAATCTTGTAATATTACATAAAGAATTCAAACTTATATTCCATAAAAGCTGGATCAAATATTGTGTACACGTACAAATCCATCCTCAGCTCCTGAAGCATATTGTGTCCCATCAGGGTGGTATGCAAGTGAATTAATAGGGCCAAAATGACCTTTGACCCGAGCAAACTCTTCCTCGTAAATCAAATGAAAGATCCTAGACTCAAATTTCCCTTGAGATGTGGCTGTAGTTGTCACTTCCATTGCTTCTTGTCCACCTCCAAGAATTACTAGCTCCAAATTTGGTGAAATACACGCAGAATTAACAGGCCTCTCTGTCTTGTAATTCTTTAGGCATTCAAGGGTGTCAATGTCGAATAGTTTGGAGTAATTATCTTTGCTTGCTGTAATAAGCATTGTCCCATCCCTAGATTGCTTGCATATCATTAATGGACTTGCTGTGGTCATCATTTGTAGTGATTATTTTGTTTGTTTTTAAATCCCATTGGGTTAACCTTCCATTTTCATGGCCAGATACAATTGTTTCATCAAGAGGACCCCAAAGAATGGATGTAACCTTTGCATCTTGAACTGTTGTCCTTGTAGTAGACTCCCCAAGTGATGCTGGATCACGTACATCCGCAAAAAAGATCTCACAAGGTTGTCGCATTGCAGCATCAGTAGAATATACAATCATATTCCCAGAATAGCTGAACAGACATGTACGAACTGGGGATTCCCTTTTAATCATGTTCAATTGCTTTCCTAAAACCAATTTAAAATTTAAATGGTTAAAATTCAGCAGTAAAATACAAGGGGTTTCTAATAAAATTACCTGTCTGAACATCCCAGAGACGAAGGGTCATGTCACCACCACCTGATAGAAACCTATCCGTCCTCCAATCTACATCATGACACCAAACAGCTCCATTGTGTCCTATAAAAAATATTAAATATGTACTAATATTTAGGGCTTGCATTTTTCAATATAATCGCTTTAAACTTTTAACGCAATTGAACATACCATCAAAAGTGCCAAGTCTCTCTCCATTTGAAGAATACCACACACTAAATTAAATAAAATACAATAAAATACAATTTTTACTTTCTTCTTAGGATTAGATTCAAATTTCAATCATACCAAGGGCTCTGATCTTTTGATGCTGAGAATATTAAATCCCCTTCACGGTTGTATTTAATCTGTGTAATTGACCTACTGTGTCCTTGAAGTATGAGGGGTCTCTGCAAATTAAATAATTAATTAACATTAGATTATTAGAGCAATTGACTTTTAATAATTAATTGGATTTTTAAAAATAAGCAGCTCAAAACAAATTGAAAATATACGCTTATTAACAATTAAACTTGAGGTTATTATACCATTTTGGATTCCTCTGGGTGTCCTCTACGTAATGGTGATGATCTTGTCCAACAATTATGAGATTTTTAACAAAATTTTGATCAAAAAGTCCAAAATTTGGAACAAAACATGCGGCGAATTGTAGTCGCAGGATTCAATGATTTGGAGCGGGAAAGCCCACATTTTCAAAAACGTGTGCAATTGAATTTGGTCCAGAAATAATTAATTTAAAAATTAATTAATTAGCAAAATTACTCAGATAAAAATAATTAATTAAAGCGAGTCGCATCCCCCTGTTCCCAGCAAGGTCAAGGAGGTCACGGTTAGTTTGAATCTCTTTAAAGAATTAGGCAATTTTGAAAGCTTTGGTGGATCGTATTTTAATTTTGAAATCCGTCAAAATCTCTCCAAATTTTGTCAATTAATTAATGACATTTTAATTAGTTTATGTTTTTTTGTAGGCAGGACAAGTCTAATTATGGAGTTGGAAGGATTAGAGACTGTAGGAGGAGGAGGTGACCGAGATGAGAACAAAACAATGGTACATTTTGTTAAATCGCAATTAAATTTAAAATGATGTAATTCTTCCATATAGTATCTAATTAATTATGTAAAATTCATTTATGGTAGGTGGATAAGAAAAATGAAGACCCTAGCCCTAAGCCTAGCACTAGCAAAGAAATGGCTTGCCCAATGTTAGAAATGGGACTTCCTTCTGAGGTAAATATCCGTCATGTTTTATTTAAATGAGGGTGTCCACTGATGTCACGCGTAATTATTAATTAATTATATATATTATTGTTCTCGCAGCTAATGGTCAAGATTTTTGCCAATCTCCCTCAAAAGGATCTAATTTCCACTCGCCAAACTTGTACCACATTGCGAGATTTTGTGGATAAATACATGGATTTTAATGTAGGTTTACCAATTTCAAGCTTTATTTATTTATTAAATGAAATTATGAGGTACCTTCATTTATATATTAATAATTTAAATTAATTCCTCAACAGGCAATTGTCCATGAGGATAAAACAGACTTGGCTCGGCTCTACAAACTTCGAATCAAAGATTGTTTAATTACTAAATTACTCGGAGAGTCTGATCTATTTTCAATTCCCTCACCTTGTTCGCCGTCTCCGCTTTTGGGGTCCAATTACCGGCTCAAACTTTCGACGAATCCTTCGATCTGCTGTGGATAATGAAGAGCTATCTTTTACACGATTCGGCCTGACACAAGATCCCCTATTCTCTGAACATGAACTTATCCCTGAAGGTTTTGCAAAGCTCAAATCCCTTGAACTTCTTGGTTATACATGCCGTAATCAAACTGGACCAGCTCCACTAATTGCTTCAAATGCTGTGGATATTCTACGTCATACAATCCCACCACTCCGAAAACTCTGCGTTAATTTCAATATCCTTCAAGAACATTTGTATTCAATTTCTTCAGTCTTTTTCCCTTTTTTGGCAAACCATTCCAGCATTGAATATCTCAATGTGAGCCTAATACCAATCCCTGATGAAGAAGATGGTTATAGACCTCGCCAAATTGTCACGAGGGGTGGACCTGGAGGTGGATCCAACCGGAAATGGGAGGTACCCACTGAATTACTTAAAGATCTTCTCAAAATCAATCTTAAATCACTTCGGCTTGCCACTTCTATCTATGATTATACATCATGGATCCCTCTAATACAAGAACAGGGGAGATTGGTTGATTTCCGTGTACGTTGGACTCATTATAATAAAACATCACCTCCTAATCCTCCCATCCATGGGATTTGTTGGAATTTATACAAATCTCCGATCATGAAAAGTCATTCTACGCTTCGGTATATTGATCTCAAAGGTAAGAGTATGGATTTAAGTATGAATTATAGATTTTAATGCCTTTTTTACCACTAGGAATTACACTGCCATTGAATTCCACACAAAATCCTATACCTTTGGATGCTAGCATCTTTGCAAACGTGGAGAATCTTCGGAGACTTGTGAGTTTTTCATTAAATATTAATATAATAGTCCAATAAATGACTTATTCGGATTTTTCATAGGTTTTACATAGAAGTCCAGATGATATACGACCAAATGTCGAGAATGCCACCACTCCATCCATTATAAACATTCTGGGAATACCGAATTGTGTAGAGGAACTTGAAATTGCTCGATTTCGAGTTAATTCCCTGGATTTGGAAGCAATTGCAACCTCGTGGATTAATCTTCTCCAGATTACGCTTACACGAACGGGAGTTACAGATCCTCTAGGGTGAGTATTTGAGTATTTGGTAAATGGTTTAAAATTAATTGCAATTTTAAAAATGTAGAGTTCATGGAGGGATCATCAAAAGCATTATGGAGCTACCACGAATTAATAAAATGTCAATTACAACATTGAACAATACGGATAAGGCTATGAATGACAAACTACGAGAAGTTGAAAAGACTTATGGACTTTATACTGTTGGAGATCATATATATTTTGATTTTGAACGATGGCGAAGGGGTGAAGCACAGCCTAAACCACTTGTAAAAGTTCTCAAGCCCTCCTGCAGATGAAGGGAGGAGGGGGATGAGCCGAGGTTCTATTGCTGGACTTGTTCCAACTACACCCAATTCTCGGTCAAGTGAACGTTCATTTTTCTCGAAAAAAGGTAATAGAGGTGCAAAAAAACAGGTTTTATTTTGAATTTGACTCTAATTTTATTTAATTTTAATTTGCAGCGGCTCATAAACATCTTCGGGAATGGATGAAACATAATAAAGATCGGTATAGTAGGGGTGGAGTTGGAGATTTGCCTAATTTGGGAAGCCAAGAAGTTCAAAACGGTGGTGGCTCTTCATGTAGTATTGTACTACAACAGGAGCCAGTGCCTGGATCCTCAAGAAATGCGGGAGGAGCCACTGCAGCCGCCCCTCCTCCTCCTCCTTCTGATGGCAATAGCCCAGATTCTGAAGATGAATTTTGTACATCTCTTCAATTGTATCTTGGAGAGGCTGAGGAGGAAGGATCGTGCACTGAGATCGATAGCGATTAACCATATATTTATAAACAATTTCTACAATACTGATATGATATCAGCCTAATACAATACAAAGAATACGGAGCAATAATGGTATTGAATTTGATATATCATATAACCTATAGGCATTAAAATTAAAATTAATTTAAAATATAAGTAAATCCTTGAATTTGAATTGAATTTCAAGCTTCAAAGTAAGAATTAAAAGTAGATTCTTTAAGCTCCTTATGTAATCTCTATTCTGTACTAGTAGGTACATTTCGAAATCTTTTTTCAAGAATTGAATAAAAAATGAATAAGTAATAAAACATTGTGTAATATCTTTGCAATAAGAACCACTTTTATTGACAATTGCATTAGGGAACTTTAATTTTATTAACAGCTTAGAAATAGTTCATTAAAATGAGCAATCTCAATATCCTTTAGGCTTATAAATATAATAGTATGATACATATTAAACGATTACAAATTGGCAACAATTTTAATTATCCTTAATAGAGGCCATCTTCCACAGAATATCACAACGGGGTTCCATATATAAATTGTAGATTTAATTTTTTTATAAAAATGAGAATACAAATCTCTATACGAGTAGGTTCATAATATACAATAGGTTGTATAAACGCTAGCCTGAGATAGATTAATTAAAACTTTACAGTCAATAGATATTCTACTGATATATATTTAATACGATAGATTCTAATAACCTATCCCTTTTTAAGTACGTTACCTAATGCAGAAAAAACGATTTAATTTCAAATACTCTTTTTTAAAACATTATAATCTTAAGTCTATAAAATGTGGAAGAATTTGGTGATATAATACAATACCTATTTATGTATATTATTGGAATAAACTTTAATGCCTTGAAAGGTTAAAGAACTTGGGTCAGAAAAGGATTTTGGTAATTTCCCCCTACTTATTCTTCATTGAGCTTATTTTTCTTGCCCTAGACCTGGATTCCATCCGTGTATTCGCGTATTCAAACCAAAGAATGTTTGGTATTAGTGTTGTATCACGAACCAAAAACAGCTCACTAATTGACCAATTGGCAATCTCTGGGAATTTTGGCGTAAATACAGATTGTGTAAGCCCAAACCAAAATGAGGCGAATATGATCCCAATTAGGGCACCCCAAAGGATTTGAGACCATGTATGATAGAGCAGGTAGATCCTTTTTTAAATCAAATGGAGATTTCATTTAAAAATCAGAGGTTAAATTAAATAGAATAGTAGATTTACCTGCTATAAGCAACACATACGGCACAAAACAAAACAATAGAGATGATTGCAGATTTACGGAGGACATTAAAGGCTGGATACTTGTGCATTCTGCGTGTGCGGGGAAAGAATTAATTAATTTTTGAATGAATTGATTAGAAATTTAGAATATTCGAACCGGAAGAGAGTAAAATAGACAGCGTATATGGCGAAAAACCACATGAGCTGAGAATGCGAGGATGGCCTACCCCAAAAATTGAATAAAAATTAAAAATCAATTAATAATGACTTGGACGAGGATCCCCTCCAATTAACTTACATTCCAAATTCTGTGTATTGAACATTCCGATGCATTGGTCTTGACTCTCTGCAATTTACAAAGAATTCGTAAGATGCTAATTAAGGCTTTAAGGAGCTTATTCGGTGAAATTACCTGATTGTATATTTTAATATCATGTTTAGAGTCTCATTTGAGAGGAGGCCAATGAAGAATGATATCTGTAATGATTAAAAAAAGACCATTAATTGTAAATTGACATAATTCACACCCAAATTAACGTACGGTATGTAAATCTCTTCTAAACAGGATTAGGGCTATAAAGCCGGCTATAATCCCCATTGGCATAAGGCTGAAGATTGCAAAGATCTTCCCCAGAAAGTCACCTTTTAATAAAACAAATCAATTAATATTAATTAAAGCTTTAAAGATAGACCTACCTTTTGGATATTCAACATGTGTCAATGCAAATGGAACCCAGTCAATTTCAAGGGGATCCTTATGTTCGTCCATTATGCTGACCCTCCTTAAATGTTTAAAACAATCATTATAATATAATTAAAAAATGTTTAATTAATTGGCATACCTTAAAATGTGAGTATTTATTTGAAAAAAATGACAGATCGGTTCGGTAAAAAATAAATAAATTGCAAAATACTCCAAAAACTACTCAAGATGGCCAGGTCAAAATATGGTCAATGGGTAAACTCTGACCCTTGCTTAAAATGGTATAAAACACTAGCTAATTAATTACCTAATTTAATTAATTAAAAATTAAAAACTTTCTCTTGAAGTTCCTCAACTTTCTCTCGACAGCTCCCCATTTAAGTCTAAATGCAGAATCAGCTGCTGAGGGACCTTTGAAAAAATTTAACAACAATTCTGGTGACCAGAAGAAGTGTCCACCTGACCTCACGTCTATTCATATTAACCTAATTATGTCCGGGTCATTTGGGACAGCAATCCGAGAACTACGGATCCACCTTTGTCAAAAATCGCCAGCATCAAAAGGCGTTAGGTATCGCAGATTGAATATATCATTTATTGTCAAAACTAATGGTCCAATAATTAGCTAATTAATTATTTATATTCTTTAATTTAGGGAATGGGTTGAGAAGCAATATGTCCCGTTGAAGAAAGCTAACCCTTCATTTCCCATACTTATCCGAGAGTGTTCAAATGTATCACCAAAAGTTTTTGCTCGCTATTGTAAGTCACTTTAATTGATATAAGCACAATTATTACTAATTAATTGTGTTTTTTAAACTTTTACAGCAATGGGAAGAGAACATTGCGTAGATTTGAGTAATAAGAGCATTGGAGAAGTGTCAAAGACGATTGAAAGTTTGGGGAAAGCAAGGTAGTCGTTAAAAAATTAGTAATTAAAAATTGTGCATTTATTCAATTAAAAATCGTCATTAAATTAATTAATTAGAACCCTATATAGTACGTTACAAGCTCCTTAATTGTATATAAAGAGAAATAAGGATTTAGAGCAAAAATAGTCAAAATAAATCTCGAATAACTTTTAAAAAACAATTACAATTAATTAATCCTATATATTTCACAATGCAATGACACAAAATTGAGCTAGATTTGAAGTCAAGTCGGACTCTGGTCATATCTTCCATCCACAAGCCAATGTAATAGTGTAGAAAGCTCAGATTGATCTTGCAATGCTTTCAAATAAATTTCAATTAATTTTGGGCCCAATTAGGTATTAAATTAAGGGATATTTTACCTTCAAGGACCATCTTTTCAATATTGCGGACCATTGCTACCTTTTGCCTTGATTTTAGAGGGTATATTATGGGCGAATTTGCTCCAGTCTAAAGTTTTAAATGTCACATTTAATTGGGCTATTTAATCGCAAGTTAATTTTAAATCACTTTGTGCCAGAAATTGATGGAGATTGTATCTGTCAAATTGATTACATGATGCCAGTAATACATTGGAATGTAGAGCACTTGTCCTTCCTCAACAATCGCTTCAAGGCCCTCCAATTCTGCAAAATTTGGGAATCTTTCCAGGTTTGGGGCATCAAAATCAACCTGAATTGGATATGATAAATGAGATATGGAAAATGGACTTGTAAAATCAATTACCTGGCTCTGTTCTATCATGGGGATGGTAGACAGGGTATGGATAAAGTCGAGGAAAGTTCTCTGGAGAGAATAGTATGAATTTCTTTTTCCCTTTTAGTTGACAAAATAGATTCTGCTGCTCATCGTAATGACATGGAGTGATATTTCCCTAAAAAAACAATACAAGATCATTTACAAGTGACTATTAAGAGTATTAACAAGACATATTAATTAATGTGGCAACCTTTTGACCAATTAAAAGAAGATTCGATGTCAGAGGACCTGGATTATAAAAATTCAAATCAGATTGACCCTAAATTTTGATTAGACCTACCCCAATTCCAATCCCTTTGCTTCTCAATCTCCCAATTCCAATTAAACCCCACAAAATCCACCGCAATTTGCTTCCCCACGGCGGAATTCAGTGGCTGCTGAAGATAAAGCCTTTCCCCGTCTCTTTTATAATCCAAGATGAAATTAATTTCCTTAAAGCCTTGAGGGTAATACGATTGTGTCATACCTATCTCCGTTGTAGCGGTCGAGAAACTCTTGAAAGGTCAAGTCCTCTTTGACTATGTCAGGAGTAAATTTCCCCTTATAATCACCCACCTTTTTCTCATCATAATATTTGAATAGAGTGTGACGAGGAGGAGTAGGTGGAGAAGAAGGTTCTGGAGGATTCTGGAGAATTGGAGATTCCCCATTTGTGGCTGAAGGAGGACACTCTGATTTGCGTTTATTGACAAAGACGGTAAAGGGGCCAGGCCCAATGTGACATTTTAAATAATCCAGATCCCATTTCAAAGCTAATTAAAAGAATGACATTGAAATATATGCATAAATTAAATCAACAAGTGTTTTTTTTTAAATTTTTTCAAAGGTCTTGAATTGTTAAGGATGAAGGTATACCTGGAGAAACGAGGTCACAGTCTGTCAAGATCACAGGCAGCTGCATTAATTTTGAACAATGTCAATTTATTTTTATTTTTATATTTAAAAATTAAGATTTAAAAGTGACAGAACCTGATTTTTAATCCTGGACATTGCTTCCGGGTCATTATGTGATAATTTGGGGACAACCGCTCTAATAAATGGATATTTGTACTGGTCCTCGTCATCCTCAATGTCAGTCATTGTTCGTTAATTGGCATTAATTCAAAATTATGTACAAGAATCGGAGGTCTTCCCAAAATGACACAATTTCCCTGATAAGAATAATCAAATTAATCCGCGAATGTACTGGTGCGGAATCCAGCAGCCTTTGATTTGGCACTGCACTCTCAAGTGACAACAATGTTGACATGAAAATGATCCTCATATAGTTGATTAAAGTGACAAAGTCATTCAAAACCTGTCCCGGAATTAATTAAATGAAAGATGGACAATTCCTTACCTGATAAGCCCAAGGATCCGGAAAGGGAGTGGGACAAGTTAAAAAACAATCGGTTGAGGCGAGAACGGCTCAAAAAAGACGACAATCGGTTCGATGACCTTTGGGGTCTTGAAATTGGGTCACAATATACGGCTGACCCTAAAAAACGGGTAGGCTCCTCCAATTTACCCCTATAAATTCCAATTCAATTGAATTTGCAGGTCCCCAATGAGGAAATATACTCGCATTGTATCGATTTTGACAAATATGACTATAGGGTTTAGCAGCTAGGTCAAAGGTCAAACAAAAGTTTCTAATATTCATTTTTTTAGACAATTGTGGACCATCATGTTATTGGAGAATTCATCCGGAGTTTGGCATTTCGGTAATTTCTTTTTAAAAAAAGTAAACCTGGAAAAATCAAAACAGATTCTATCAAAAAAGCGGACTGATCATGTTCCTCGTCATTCTCAATGCAATCATTATTGGACTTCAGACAATGTCTTTTTTTAAAAATGATCGATTTGAAAAAGTATTTGATGTCGTTGAGGCTGTCATCCTTACCATCTTCCTCGTGGAAATTGGACTAAAACTAATTTATGATTGGGAACTATTTTGGAAGGTGATTTTTCAGAAATACGGCAAATCACCTCTTTTAAAATGCTTGAAATTCTTCACAGAGCTGGTGTGAATCGCCTGGATTTCATTGTCATGTTTGTCATTGTCATCTCTGGGTCACTTCAAATGTCGAGACATCCGAAATTCATCATTGTCGTCCGTGTTTTCCGTACTTTCCGGAGTTTACGCACCGTTATGATTATGAAATCAATTACAATGGTCCAAGAAACAATTGAAAACTCCATCAAAGGGATGATTAACATTCTTCTGGTCCTTTTAATATTTATGACAGTCCTTGTAAGTATTTAAATAGTTAATTCAGTCAATTCTAAATCTTAATATCTGCATTTATTTTCAGGCTTGTATGGGAGTCATCCTATTTGATGTCCATGAAATTCGTGAGCGTACAAATGCTTTCCTCAATGTCTTTAACGCTTGGTTCGTCATCTTTATTTGCATTACCCAAGGTCAAGTGACAAGTCCCTCTATTTTTTTTTATCAAAAAATCATAATTCATTTTTTATTTTATTTCCCTCTATTCTTACATTTTAAAATAATTTAATTGACATCCATAGACGGCTGGGTGACCATCCTTGATGAATTCCGGAAGATGGCATACGCAGAAATCCTCATCATTTGGATATGTATCGCCATTTTTGTTGGTGCATTTGTCTTTGCCAATGTCATTGTAGCTGTTATTGTGACGAACCTTGAAAATGCCCTCAAAAAAGAAAGATATCGTTCCGCAATGTCTATCAATCGGTTGACGGAGGAAGGGTCAAGCCTCAAACCTAATGTTTTTATCCATTCTCTCAAGGATATTTCCTCTGATCATGTGGACGTCTTTGCACAACAGCGTCCAATGAAATTACCCAATTTTAAGCATATTTCTTCAAAAAGGCTTCACACTTATATTCAGCGTATATCTTTTATTAACTTCAATTTCCAAAATTAAAATATCTTCATCTTTTCAGTCATCCTGCATTTGGAACAAAATAAACTAGAGTCTACATTTATCCAAAAAGATCTCATTAAAATAATGAGCCTTCATATTTCAATCTTTAAGCAGGTAATTTATATATTATTTTTCAATTTTTCAAATTAAATATTTTATACTAAATCTTTTCAGCTTCAAGTGTATGGACCTGCCCTTAAACCGGAAATAGAAAAAGGTCTTCGAGTTATAGACTATTTGAAAACAACAAGGGACCTGAGAGCGGCTTCCAATCCAATTGAAAAATATGCTCTGATTGATGAGGTACGGTAAAATTATTTTATAGGTATCAAAAATTAAACTTAAAATATTCACTTTTGAATGCAATTGAAGCTCAAAAGAATCGAGAATGAAGAAAAGGGGAGCCGAAGGAATATTTGACGGAATACTTTTATTATAAATTCAACGTGTGTTCTTCAAATATCTATCTATTTTTAAAAAAAATTGTAAACGCTTATATTTTAATAGTAGTAAATGTAATACAGTAAGTATTGTACAATAAACAAGTTATATTTAAAAATATCTCACCTCTAATACTAAATAATAGTATTGTAGCATTAATATATAAACGGATTCAAATTAAATTAGGTACAATTTAAACAATTTATCTACAAGTTAAGGGAATATCCCAGCAATCTTATCCAGTAGTCCAATCCCTTCAACCCTATAGAGGAGATCAGCAACTGTAGCTTCTACACCCTCCTGTTCTGTCCAGATTTTAAGTAGGTAACTTCCAGGGTTTTCTTTAGCCTCCTCTTGGAAGTATTCCAGCTTTAATTAAAGAAAACAATTAAAATTATTACAAAAAAACTTTAAAAAAAAGATATTTAAAAAACATACCTCATCAGTAGATAAAGCCCAATTTAGTTCCAAGCTTTACAAAATCCCCTCCAAGTGCTTTCCCAACTGCAATCTGCTCATCTGCTGTTAAATTCCGTATCTTATCATTAGGTGGTCCAACTTCCCCTTCCTCTTCATCCATTCCTTCCACCCTTGGCTCATCTTTTTTTCCTCCAGAGTTGAGCAACTCCTCTTCAACTTCATCCACGTCATCCAACATTTGAGCTTCATCCACTTCTCCTTCTTTACCATCTTCTCCTTCGTTAGTCTTATCACCCTGAAATAAATATATTTCAAATATTAGCATAATAATATAATTACTAAAATAGCTATAATCAATCAATTAGATTGTACCGAATCTGGTATAGGGCCTTGACTCGCAAGTTGTGCCTCAAGGATGATCTTTTTCAAAATAAACTCCAAATAATTTTGCATTGGAGTTATCGGAGAGGAACCACAAATCTGAAAGAAATATGGAGACTTTCGTGCGAGGAGACGTCGAGCTTTCCAACCCCAGATGGAATTTCCAAGAATTCTAAAAATTCAATTCAAGATTTTTAAAAAAATCAAATAGGGTACTACAAAGCATATCTTTTTAGGCTTGACATCCTTCTTATAAGCATCTGGAGGCATATTGAGGGATGAAGGGCTCGAGTCAATCTCTTTCATTGCATCAGCAAAGAATACCTCTATTGATGGCATAAAATCCCGACTACTAGACCGGCAAATATCAAAGTCATCAGCGGAAATATTCCAGAGTTTTGTAAGTTCAGGGCTGAAAAAGAATATGCAATTGAAAAATACGTACATAAAAACGTAGGCAAGTTTGCTTACTTCCCAAGAAGTACTTTCCCAACTGAATCCGCTTCCTCCACAATATCCCCGAGTGGTCTCCGCCTCAAATGTGGAAGTACAACCTGCTCATTGTCCTCATACTCTTCCATCTCCTTCTGTGACATGGGAGGAGCCTTTGAACCCTTGTCAATCTCTTCCCCATCTTCCTCGTCAATCCCTTGAGCTCCTGATCCTCCACCCACGACACCCCCACCTCCGTCCGGTTTTTTAAAAGGTGGACATCGTTCATTTTTCCATTTATTCCAAATCTTTTCCCTCTAATTAAAAAAATAATTAATTTTTAAATGCATTTTACAATAAAAATTTAAATTTTTAACCTCGAGAGTATGTTTGACAGCTGCTACAAACGCTGATCCCTCCGGAGGGATCTCCTCTAGCAGTTCATATGCTTTTTGAGTACTCTTTTTAACAAATTCAATCTGTTCCTCAGCCAGAGTCTGTCCCTCGCCCTTAAATCTCACGTTCATTGTAAGATATTGAAAGATTATAAGGACTTGCACTAGGAAATATCGACGAAATGAGACATCACTCAATTGTAGCTCAAGGAGGCGACGATTTGTTAGATATTTTGCAAAGTATAGGTCATCAGTGGATCCAAATTGAAATTGAAGCTCTAAATTTTTAAGTTCTTCACTCTTGGGGTTGTGATCTTGAATTTTGAAAAAATGAAATGCATTCAGCACATCTCCCAAATACTAAAAAAGTACACATTAAATTAGTATTTAATTTTGAAGAGTTTTTTGTTCATTTTATAGTTCTGAAACTTACAGTTGTAAATGTTTTCCAAGCAATCTTATTATAGCAAGAGACTGGGTTCCGGAAATAATCTTGGAGGGACCAAAACTTGATGTACAGATTGTAATCTACCCTCATTTTATTGTTTTTATCTTCCTGTGATTCGCTAACAATCTTGTCAATCCCAGGTATACCTTTGTTCATTTAAAATGACAAATAATTTAACTTTTTGCGACATATAAATAAATATATAAACCTTACCAACTTCTATCCCTTCAAAAAGGTTTCCAGACCCTTCTCCACCCTCCTCCATCTTGTCATCAGGGTCATCAGACCCATCTCCAGTCTTATAAAGTGTCACATTATCCGCATTAAACTCTGACATGAGATTTAGACCAGAACGCTCAGAGAAGGGGAAATAATTTGCAAGGAATATAAGTATCCGCCCATAAAAGATTGTATTTTGAGAGCGAGAAAGCCTTCGTAGTAGATCATTGCACATCCTCAGAACGGCATTCTTTCCAGAATTAAGAAATAGTGGTTCCTTCCATACTTCTAGCCTTTCTTCAATAATTTGGAAAGTACCCTCTGTCTCTTTAAGGGAACTCAGCTCTACAAGATCAGTGAGGAGTGTAATTGGAGAGGCTGGAGTTGTAATTCCTTCCCGAGATAGCAAAATAGAAAAATCCACAATGAATTTAAACTTTTTAATCTCTCTCGGCTGGATCTTGAAGGATTCTAGCAATAAATCACGAAGTGCTTGATCAAAAAAGAGTTTCCGCTCAGTCTCACTGCAAATACAACGAGTTTATGAAAGGTTAATTAATTTAATCAAGTTAAAAAGTGGTCAAATTCAATGTTGAATATTCTTACTCATTGTCTGGACTTTGCTGAAAAAATTGCCGGATTTCTTGGATAATTTCTTTGCGTGGCACCCTCTCAATCTCATCGTATTTGCCTGTAATTTCTCGTACTTTGTCCTGTAAATTATAATAAATACGTTTAATAATTATTGAATTAATTATTAATTTATTATATTCGTAAAAAATTAATGTTTATTTTCTTACAATGAAAAGTGCTTTGAGCATGTCAAGACCAAGTGCATCTCTTCGTCCATGTCTCATGACGGTGGAAAAAAGTTTAACACCGCCACCACCACTTTCTCCTCCCCTTTTGACACCCTCTGACCCCTGACCTCCTCCTCCATCAAGCTCAGTATCCGATATTGACTCGTGTTCCAAAACTTCCGGAGCCGCTGAGGTTTTTCGGCTTTTTGTTGGGGTTGTTTTTGGAGCTTTTGCAGGTGATGCAGAGTTGCTTGACCTTGACCTCTTCATGATGGACTTGAATGAAACGACACTCCAATATCCAGTCAATTAATTCTCGTCAAAATTAATTAGATTTTGTCAAAATCGGTTTTGGACCAAAATAAACCCTCTTTCCTATGCGAGTTTAAATGCTGCCCAAATTCCGGGAATTTTTATTCGAATGACTTTTTTAGAAAAATTTTTGTATTTTTTGCAAGTTTATAATTAATTACCTAATTAAAAATGGACCAGAGACTCGCTGAGGAGGACCTTGAGGTGACCAAAAAGAATTTCCAGCTTCTCAAACCCTTTTGTTGTGAAATTATGGTAAATCCTTCAAAAGCCGCCTTCGACAAACTGAGTCGGCAAATTGAAGAGATCCCTTGCCTTGTTTTTGATCCTGCACTTTCAAATTATGTGTTTTTACCTTTCCTTGTACATCTTAAAATATTGGACAAGTACAGGTAAGGTTTTATGAAAAATGCCTCTAAAAATGTAGTATATTCTATTTTTGTTTTATTTCAGGGAAGAATTAAAGATTATCATTGTTTAAATGTCTCGGAAATATATTGGCCAAATCCGAATTACCTTCGTATGAAATGTATTTTGACATGTACACGGCTTTTAATAGGAGCTTGAGCGACCCAAGGGATCCTACAAAATGTAAAGGGTGATTTTTTATTTACGAGAAATGTGTATTCTTCAAACAAATAATTATTGAATTTTAATTTTTCAGTCAACTTTAATTTAAGCGAAGAAGTTACGCTAAACATTTTAATCTGCTTACATCGACTACAGTCCAAGAAGAACCTAGAACAAGGAAAAACTCTCCAATTTGATTCAAAATTTATCTCTTCGCTTGGACATTCCATTTTTATTCTTTTGCAAGCAATTTCAGAACATCATCACACCGAAATCAGGTAGGATTGCCCTTGGGCCTTGTCATTTTAAATGAAATATACTTTTAAATTTAAATCCTATTCATTACAGGTTGAAATCAATGGCCATTTTAGAAATCTACGCTGAAATCTGTTCAAAATCACAAGATTTCTCAATCAAATTCTTTGGATTTCTTCCTGGAATCATTTGCAAATTGAGAGGCTGTACTACAACAAAGAAATCTACCTATAGAAGGGCTATTGTTTTGGTATGAGGAGCTTTTACTTATGAAAAATTCATATAATCTTACGTTATATTTCTTATAGAATTCTCTAAAAGTATTGGAACGCTGTATATCTACTGGATTGGCTCATCAAGTCGAGGAAAAGGGATTATTTGAGCTTGATAATAATTTCTCTTTTGTGCTGAGAGAAATGGGACAAGAACTGATTAATTTCGACGATGTAGGAATCCGAAAAGCTTTACTAGAATTTTATATCGATCTGTTTCCTCAATTTAAAGGGTAACATTTTAATAAAACTAAATAAAACTCTTCCTACTTTGAATTATTTTCTTCCAGGAAGCTACCACAATGTTCTAAAATCATCTGTGATAATCTACTAATATTTAATCAAGATCCAGAGCCAGAAATATCAACAAAATCAAGGGAGTTACTCGTAGAATTTGGAATTGTACCAGCTCTATCAGACTTCGGAGAGTTATTGACCCTTTTAAAGAAAAGCATATCGGATTTAAAGGGAAATAACGAGGATTGTGGAGCTCTTTCCCTCAAAAGAATAGTTTCAAGTTTACCTTTTATAAAATTGTCATTCCTCGATCTACGAGCATTCATTCCACCTCTAACTACGCTCTCAAACCTTTTATTGGCTCGCCCAAACGTTCAAATTACTCAAATCCTAAACCAAAATGATTCTATTGTCTGTATAGGAAGGAAACTATTTCAGAATTTAATCCATTGCTCTACGATTGATGACCTTCTTGAAGAATTCTCTCCAATTCTTTCCTCTAGCACCTCACCTTGCCAGTCTGGCATCATTCTCATCTTTAATGAGCTCCTTGAGAGTATATTCACCTCTAGAACTTCGGAACTTGGAATTAATGAGCTTACTCTACTTGTATCATATTACCAGACACTTCTAAACTCAATTTGGAACGTCAATTGCAAGAATATTGTTCCAATTTATGTAAAATCTGATCCAAAACTTACTCCAAATGAGAAGCGAGGAGCAGAGCGTAGAGGAGCACTAATCCTTCAAGGGTTAGGGACTCTAACCAGATTTAATCCGCCCATACTCCTCCCTTTGACACTATTCCCTTTAATTGAATTCTCTGGGATTTCGAAGACCTCACCAATCCTATCCGAGACCGCAATTCAATCTATTTCAATGTTGTCTTCACATTTGGGATTTAAAAGCATTGGAGAATTTTTAAATTACAATTTGGATCTAATTATGTCACAATTATCTGTACAATTCCTCAATATCTCGTTGTATAGTGGGTCAGCGGATGCTCTATCATTTCTAGCACCTTATTTCGACTTTAGTCAAGGACAATTTGTACTCTTAATTGAGAGGATCCTTTCTCAAAGCTTGGATTCATTTTATGGGGAGGAATTCCATTTAATTTACATGCGAATTATCCATTCCTTTATGAACTCCCTCGCGCACCATCATTCGATAGCTTCAAATAACCTCAAACCTGATGAAAAGACGGATGAACCGAATGGAGATTTATTTGATCGAATTCTAGCATATCAAAAATCAATTGGACTTGATCTTGATCTGAATATGGAAGAGTTTGACCCCGAAAAGGAAGAAAAAGTAATAGAAAATGAAGATTCTGAGGAAAAGAAGGTCCTCAGCCCTGAATTAGCCCTAGCCCTTAGGATTTCTCACGCTTCACTTAATTTCTTACCATCTCAAGATCGGGGGATCCAACTCCTTGCAATGGACACCCTTATTCAAGGCGTAGAATTACTTGCAATTGATGAAAACTCACTTCTTCCCCTTGCGCACACCATTTGGCAGAATCTTGTGCCTAGGTTGGTTAAATTTTAATCTACTTTTAATTAAAAAGGCCATTTTAAAGCATTTTTGTAATTTTTTTCAGGTTTGGAGAGTCGGATTATGTGGTTGTAAGAAAGTCATTCGAGCTTTTATTGACCCTAACAAGGACTAGCAAATCTTTCCTTAAAAAACGAACCCTCGAAGAAATTTTTCCAGCCCTAGCTTCCATTCTCACTCGTTTAGCGGCCGAATCTCAAAGGATTAAAACGAAAAACATGCTATTCTACACTCATACACAAGGATTTAAACTCCAGCTCACTTTATTAGAGGTGAAACTCTCGGAAAAATGTAAATGAGTTTTTAAATTGAATGATTTCTCACAGGGATTAGCGGACCTTTGCTCGGCTATTCAAGTACAAGAAGAGGATTTGGATCGTGTTGCGGAAGGATGTTTAATTTACCTTGATCCTCAACAGCATAAGCAGCTTAGGGTAAATTTTATAAATATTGAAACGAAGTTTGTACAAATAAATATTATTTTTAGGAAGCTGCAATCAAATTACTCCAAACATTAAGCAGAAATAGCGGATCTCGTGCTATATGGATGAAATTGATTCAAAATGGAATTGTTCCACATCCTGGCCACCTCCCTCACCCCTCCTTTACTCCAATTCCTCTGGATTTTTGCAAAAAAAATAATTTAATTCAATTTATTGGATTTGGATCAATCAAATAAAGTCATTTTTATTCTCTCTTTTTTCTTAATTTAACAATCGCATTCAGATTTGTTTATTATATTTATTAAATACAGAGTTACACAATCTTTTAATTCTAGATAGAGCCTTTTTAAAGCCTTAACTAGATTTAAATATTTAAATAGCATTACTTACAGATATCGAATATAATGCATAATTCAGATTCTTCAGAATAGATAATCAAATTATAAAAAAATCACTTCATTTCTAGCTTCTATATGTATATAGTTATACAGATAGGTAAATTGCTTTTAAAATTCTTAAGAAATAATCCAAATTGAATAATAGCCTGGAATAAATTTATAATAGAGCATATACTTATTAGTTATTACCTATATCCCGATCATTAAAGTTTAATTGAAGTACAATGCAATGTAAATAATAGTTGTGGAAAGTGGGAAATATCCAGACGATGATTTCAAAAAAGTACCTATATGCGTCAATTCCTTAATATGTAATTCAAACATTATATTTGTACCCAGATTCCTCAAGGTTAAAAAAGCCTCAAAATCATATTATCCGTACAATTCATACTACTATCTAAAATTTTTAAACACCTTTCACGAATTGCATCATGATACAATCATCCGGATATATAATACGAGATCAAATCACTGATCATTAATTATGATTTATCTAAATTATCAAGTTAAATACAGATTTTTTGCGGCAAATGGCTCCTTAAGGTGAGGTTTATAATCGGCGGAAATGTGGGATATATGTATATTTATCAAATTATTATGCAATCCTGGAGGAATCTAACCAGAAAAATAAAATTCCCAGATTCATTATATTAATAATGCATTTTTCAATTAGACCTTCAATTTATCTCTAATTGGGTTTCAAAATTTAAACAAGTCATAATTTAATAAATAATATAAAGGAATGGATTATAAAGTACGTGTACCAGTAGTAGGTACTGTATAGAAGTGCGTCTAACTCTATATAATTTTACTCGTAGTCGACTTCACAAAAACAAATAGAAAAACATGCTTTAAAAAATGTGAAATCTCTCATTTGAATAAAATGAATATTGAATGCCAAGATGTGTGTGTGGAAAGATTGAAGAAATCCCCTTAAGGCTTTAAAGGAGATGTCCAAGAATGAGCGGCGGGCCAGGGTTGAAGGTCGTTCGTGGAGGGTGCTGCAACGATCCTTGATTTACCCCTTTTTTTGCACAATTTGATCGCGCGAGTGTTAATGAAATTTTGTCAATTTGAATAAGACTTGGACCCCTCTATTTGACATTATTATTATTCACAAGGTGTAGGTCAACCGAGTACAAAAATAACGCACATATTACTGGATGTATTGTACAAAGCTAAACAGAATTGCGCAAACCCTCAGGTGCACCTTCAGGAGTTAATGTGCATGTTGTAACTGAAATTGGAGGCGGATCAACACATTTTTACAATTTACATGTATTTTGCTGCATATTTTAATATTGTACAGGTATAGAATGTTATTTAGAATATTAGAAAGGTGTAGAGCCCAATCTGTTTACCCCTTTGATGCAATCCTGCACCTTTTACTTGGACTTGGGGGGATAATGAAACTTGCTAAAAGAAATGTTGATCTGCCCTGGCCTGCTCTCGAGAGTCCCTCGTCAGTTCAGAGATTGGGAAATTCAAGTGTCAAGTCACACAAGAGTCTCATAATTTACAGATCATATTTTTTATAACTACACTGTGATCCTATCTGCTCGAGTCATGTACTTTCAAGCCCTACGCACTTGTAATTCACTTAAATGCTCGCCCCAAATCTCACTAATTTATATGTATCAAAGAAATTGGGAATTGGATACTTTTTCTTGGTGGATTTATGAATTTTGTGGGTTTATTACATGTCCATTTGCTAATAGATCTTGAGTAGGTACTAGTAGGAAACAATTTAAGGAGATTATAGGATGTTGGGCAATACTTACATAGCTATTAGGTACAATATCTAATGATAAGTAAGTTATTTTTTTCAACAATTTATTACGGATATACTGATCGTAGTACATACTACGGTTAAGTACATGATATACATTTAATGCTTAGGTATAGTAGGTGTTTACACGCAGATTTGCGAGATCTGTGCTTAATATTGAATACCCTAATGTGTGTTAAGTTACGTACCATTATATAATTGTAATAATTGTAATTGTATTCAATTTAATGGATGCTAATTTAGATTTTAGAGAGAATATTAAATAACCCTTTAAACATTTTAAATTTAAACTGTTGGTTGTAAGGTTTTTGAGTCAAAATCTGAAATTCTGAATGATTTTTTTTTAATTCTAGTTCTTAGAAATTTTTTTTTTAATTGAAACCTTTTAAATCTTTTTTTATAAATATTATTACATATTGCACGGCTTAGGATTAACCAGTATTATATGCAATATAAGACCTAGAGTATACAAACAGAAGTATTTAACGACTGAGATCAATTTCCCTTCCTCGTCCTAATATAATTATCATATATTTATTTATGTATTTACTTTTTAAAAAAAACTTAAACAACGTCCTCTCGACGCGTACTAGAATCAAGTGCAAATTGCAATTAAGAACAAAAAGTTATTGTCTTGAAATTTGCGGTGAAATGCATTTAAATTTTTAAGAGTCAATTCTAAAATTAAATCTAGACGAATATAATTTACGATCTGGGTATTATATTATCCGTATATCATATATTGGGTCCACTTACCAATAGCTTAATTAACATTAATTAATCGTTTGTCACAATGCAAGCTAAAGAAACTAATCTTAAGCTAGATATCCATAAGTATAACCTATAGGTATTATTGTACAATACATACAAGTAGGACCTAGATTTATACATCTATTTTAATATTGAGCATTTTTTTTTGTCCAATTTAACTAGAATTTCCTATCCCTAAAAAATAGCTTAAAATACTTAATTAAGACATAATTGTCTCACTCCCTGGATTATCTTCAAGTAATCTGGCAAGTCTGATATTAATAATATAAATATATTAGATAATTAGGGAAAGTGTATATAGGAATTTCGGAAAAAAGATAAGCTCTACAATTTGGATCTTAGATTCTTAATAGGCGTTTTTCCCCTGGATGGTTTTTTTATATTACGACCCTTAATTGTAGAATTGATGATTTGGACAAGTTGGAATGATTTTTAAAAGGATTCGAATGATGGTGAACAGGTTTATACGATGCCCCGTAATAGGGAAGTATCCTACGATAGTAGGGAAATTTGAGATTAGACTTTGAACCCACAACCAAATCTGTAATTTGGGAACAATTTACTACATATGCTCGTCTTCGTTCAGATGGCCGAAAAGAAGGTGTATAAGACGAGTTTTTTTCAATATTGAGAGAGAGTTCTAATGAAAGTGGACTTTTGAGTTTGGATTTTTGGACTTGCGAGTTTTAAAAGTCTCAAGATCCTCGAGTCTTGAGAGGCAGGAGTGATCAGATAGTTAGATTAATGAGACCATATATCAATATAGTATACGTAGAATACGTGAATAGTCTACACAGGTGTATACATATATATTATATGGGGGTCATGACCAGCTTTGCTCTTTTACGCGAATCCAGTATTAAATTCCTGAGGCTATAAGGCTCGCCCTAATCGAGGAGTCGAGGCAGTATAGACTTGAGTAGGTAGTAGAGTGTCTACTATATAGATAACTGCATGTGGAAATCATATTCTAAACTCTAGGTAGGTATATAACAGACTTGAGAGACTCGAAATACTCATAACTTAAGGTTTTTCACCCAAATCCCATTCAGAGATTCAGAGTCATGCAATCCAGAATGAGAAATATATGATTCTTTCCCCATCTTTTTTAATACCTCATGAGCTAGAGCTGTTAGCAAGTCTTTAAGACTGAGATTTAAAATAAGATTAGACTCACTTGCCCTCTCGATGCCCATAAAGAGTCCGACTGGACACGCTCAATACTCTTGAAATATGAATTATGAGTCTAGCTTATAAGTTATGAGGTAATCCTAGGCATATCCAAAAAAAAAATGGTTCAGAATGCCTCAATAATTGAGCAAAAAAATTAATCGTAATTTTTCAAGCAAATCCGGAAGTTTCCGGTGCATTTAAATTTTAAATCTGACCTATGTATTGATTCGAGTCTCATTTTGGGGAAAAAACCGAGGTCGAGGTTTTTTTGACGATCCTACAATTAGTTTAGCCAACTTTTTAATAGTCTCGAGACTATTATATTTGTTTTTCGTGGATTGGATGTCATTTTTTGTGTTAATTTAGAAATTAGCACAAGTTAAAGTCATTTCGAGGTCTCTTTTTGTCGAGTTTTTGAGTTTTTCTAGCCCTATCTAGGGCTAGAAAAACTCAAAAACTTTATAATATTAAAAGTTAAAATTTTATAATAAAATTTATAATTGTATAGGCTATGCTAGATTTAATTCTAGAATTAAATCTAGCATAGCCTATACAATTATAAATACTAGTACAGGCTACAGATTCTTGGGATTAAGTCATTAGAGTTTAGGTACCTACTACTTAGAATTAATTTAATAAAATTGCTCTTAAATTCCTAAACATTAATTATCATATCCTAGCTTATGTATTATATAATGACATTGAGGATTTTTAATCCATGCTTGACTAAATTTGAGTAAAATTAAGATATACTCTGTATCATACTACTACTAGCTTAGGCTAAACTGGGGGATTAGTACTTTTGAGTTAATTAGCACTAATATATGGTGAAATATCGAGTCTGCATGCAGCTTAAGTTTAACTATAAATTTGGGGGAAATTATTCAATCTTTTCCACTTTGGCAGCCTTTCCATGTGACTTTTTGAGGTATGCTTTATAAAAGAAGCGAGCAAAAAGAATAAAGTAAGAGGAATACATGATGAACGAGAGCTGAATATTTCTGTAGTTGACATTACAGGTGTATCCATTCCCCTTGGACTGGTAGGCGTGGACATTGACAATGACACTGTGTCCAAATAATTATTATTAATAAGTATTTCAATTTATAACAAGCATTTAATTTTACTCTACCCAATCACCATCTGCATAAGTTGGAGCGTTGTAATCCCAATAGCGATGGGCTTTGGGACGCGATACCGAAGGGCTCTCAGCCCATAATAGGTGTACATAAAGGAATGGATCACAAAATTTGCACAAATATACCATCTAATTAAGAGGGAAAGGTAAATACCATTAGTAATTAGATATATATCAACAGAATATTAGAAAAGAATAGATTGCAATTGAATTCCTCACCTTGCAGGTGCAATATATTCCTTATAAGAGTACCACGAGTAAAGTAGCACCTAAATAAATTCAAATCCCAATTAATAAAGTTAATAAGGATGTAATCCAAGCAGTTGGGGGCGGCTCTTACGGTTATATGATGGTAATAATGAAGGAATAATAAAGGTTGTTTTCTCAGAACTATGAATAGAGTGTCCCCTGAAAGTCAAAGCGAAATAGAAAGCGTTTTAATACATATTTATCCGAACATTGCAAGTGGATCATAGTCAGAATTTCAGAAATGCAATTAGGATTAAATGAATTAATTGAAATATAGGATTAAACTCTTACCTAATTCAAAGAGCTTGGAGAGGACGAATGCAAAGGCCCAGAAAGCCCAAACTCCATGTTCAAAACTGAATAAAAAAATTAATATTAAAGAAATTATATTCCCAGCCGATTAAAATGATTTAAAAAAGCGCATGGTTTTTCCAAATGACGGACAATCCTTTCGTTATGAAGCGTTTATTACTTAGGTATAATTATCTTCCTCAAGGATTTCCTATTTATCCATTTAAGTTAGCTATCGTAATAATACTAGGTATATACCTAGGTCTTTGATGATTCAATATAATTGAAATTCAAGAATGAATAGCTCAAAGAATGAAAGAAATTCTGGAAAAAACCGCATCTTGTGGCATATGCTTTAATTTATGAAAAGTCAATGAAAAACATTCACAAAATTAAGGTAAATTCCAAAAAATGCATACAAAAAGGGAAAGACTAGCCTAATAGGTATATACTGAAGAGCCATGTCATACTACGATCTTATAGGCATATATTTATTAATTCTAGAGTCTAGCAAAAATAAATGGAAGAATATACAAGATCTACAGATCTATAGATAGCATTTAGGATGTGCAGACTCTCCTCAAATTGAAGATATGCCGATGATATAATCCTCATACGAGGATTTAGACAAATACACATACACACTAGATTCTACAATGGGTTGTCCAAAAAAAGAAAAAAGACCTCAAGGTCAGAGTCTCATCTAATGGTAGGTATATATATTCTAGAGTGTGTAGGTTGTGAATCTTTTTTCTAAACCCTATCCACTATCCAGAATCCAGCGTATGAATCTATTATATCTTCTACTATACAGTATGTGAAGACAGGCTGGTATAGGATAGCTAGGATTGCACATTTGTATAGTTTACACATTTGCTCCGCCGCTTAAATCTGTTTCTTTTCAGAATTCTCAAACATTTACAATTTTTGTACATACCGAGTACCTACAAAATAAATCCCCGGATTAGAGTATTTTTAGGATTTTTAAAAAGAAAGAAAGATTCAATCTTTTCCTAGAAATGCTTCGTCTGGACTTTGGAAATATGGACATTTAATACCTGGCTATACCGATATTCGAAGCTGTCTCGAAGTTTTAATAGCCCTTATAATGGCTTGTAATTTTAGACCGTTTAACTTTAAAAGCTCAAACTTTCAATCCAAAAACTGAGTTCAATATTACACGCATAATCCCCACTATTTGCTAGCTTGGGAGGGTTTTAAAGAATGTATTTTGCATTGGAAATTGCAATGGGAAACTCGAGTAATCGGGTAATCAAGCTTTTTGATTTCCCTATGCATAATTAAATGTATTTACCATGAAAGATTGGTAGTAAGTTACAAACCTGGGTGAACACACGGAATGATGGAATCCATTCTTGCTATTTAAAAGGAATATGATCTCAGGGAGGGTTCGGTATGATCCAATTATTGAAAAGAGTGCCAGAGCAAAGTTCCATATTGTTAGAATTCCTGGAAATTCAAAGAAAAATGTAGGAATTCTTTTAATATGGCACCTTATACCATTTCAATTGAATTTCTTTAAGGATCAGGGATCAGCTTACCTCTCAGCTCAAATCGTGGCCGATTTTGCATATAAAATTGCAATCCAAATATAACTCCAATATATGCCTGTGATTAAAGTTCAAATTTAAAGATATATTATTTTAAATTAGCCTTCAAACTTACCCCAATGTAATAAAATGCGGATGTCCAATTCTCCTCCATCCATCGCTTTCCCTCAATCCCATCAAAGTTTTCAAAATCAAAGATTGAGGTATAATTGGGCATAATGATGACATCCTTGATACCAACGCCCATTTCATATCGGAGACGGTTCGCGGCTTCCATTTTTCAATTTTTTTGGGGTTGAGTTTTTATTTGAAATTCGGCCTGGGATTACAAAAAAGTCTTTTAAAATAACTAGGTACATTAACCACAATTGCAATATGCCTGAAGATAAACTTGGCAAGTCCCATTAAAGATGAAAAGTACCGTGATAACCTCTTCGATTTAGAATGAATATTCATTTAGATTTTAATGGTCAATTTCAAATCTCCAGTCAGTATGAATCCTTTCAATTTAATAGAATATTGCATAATTGGAATAGCCTTGTGCTCCGCGTCTAGACTTTGATTTTTAGGGTCTAGAAATTCAATGAATTTTGGGCATTTTTATAAGTGTATTTCTGTAATCCTTTATCAAGATTAATTTGGTTAAAGTAGCATATTATACTCGCATTGTATTAGTACTATCCACGAATAATTATGATTTATGAGGAAGGAAATCAACTTAAGCATAGGCCGTAGGTATATGAGGATTTATATCGAAATATATGTTCGATAAAATACTATTTTGGACTAAAGTAATCGATGGACTAATCAATATACTATACTACTACTACCTACAGAGTACAAATACATAATATATATTCGTAGAGCTTAAATTTAAGTCGAAATCAAATGAATAATACATGATGTTACGTATCATTTGAATGAGAGATATATAGGTAATTAAAAGGGGAAGTTGGAACTTGGGACCGAATAATATTTAATTTCTGCCTTCTGGTAACCTTTCCTTGCAAAAGCTCCTGCATTTCCATTAAACAATGCATTCGATCGAAACATAATACGAAATATCCCGAAATATCACAAAGAATCAAGAGGAAGTAGCTTGTACTACTGTTTTCGAGAAATAATTTAAGTCGGGGTGAACTCATAAAAATATTAAATCTTAAATTGCACAATTTACAGTCTCATAATTGCATTTTTAACTTCTTTTAAATTGTACAACTACATTCTACAATATATCTGACAATCTGGAGTAAGGTTTAACTTAAACTTTGATCCATTATCTTGCCTCTCCGATCTTGGGGGTTTGAAACTTTGAATTCTTTTGGGAAAAAATATGTTTTGTGCGATATTCATAATTTTAATAAATTCCCACACAGCTTATGAATCAAGAAATTGCAGAATTGAATTTGCAACCTGTACAAATACCTATTCCTAGGAAGGTAAACACTTTTGATGCTGATAATAAAATGACAAAATTAAGTTATAAATTGAGCCCAATTAAAATAGAACACTTCCTAATAGGCTAATAGCTAATATTAACATCTTCCTCTTTGGCAAATTTAGTATCAAGTTCCCCAAGGGCCATTATAGCAATATTAGGTACTAATGTAAATTGACATCCTCCTAAAAATAAATATCTTTCAAAACATGAGCACAAAAAAGAGTCAAAGGAAAGCCGGTAGCCCCATTCAGGAAGTCAAATGTCAACTGGTCCCATAATCTATGTCATGTCATCTTCCGCAATCAAATAACTTAGATTTTGTGCATATATCCCCCCTTGCCAATGCATGAATGCTTAGTTAACTAATCATAATTCGTAAGCTAATTACCTTTTAAAAATCCTATCCAATTTCAAGGGGTCCTCAAGGGCTTGAGGGTCACTTAATGAAAAATGTCAATTTTACAAGATCCAAATTCGCCGACGCGATGCTTAAATTTCCCAACTTGGGCCACTTGCGATTAATAAATAAACTTTTAACTGGGGAGGAGGTCACCGGACACTTGTTCCAATTAAATACAGATGCAATTTGGTTCCAAATTAAACAAAATATCAATGAAAATCGCACCGGGTCAGATTTATTTTTAAAAAACTTAAAAAAGTGATTGAGGCGGCGGCGAAAGGTGTACTCTGTAGCCGGTCTGACTGAGGAATGAAGGTGGTTGAGCAAGTTGGTTAGGTTTAAATTCCTATATAATAGAATCCCCCTATCTTCATAATGGTCTAACGAGTCTTCGTCATATAATATGCCTAGATCATACGAGTATATCGTACTCTTTTACTCTTACTCTCGAGCTATAATATAATGCAAATGCATATAACAGCTTGAGGATTATTGACAACAAATTGCCATTTAATTGAGAGTATTTTTTTTGTTTGGTGAGGATAATTATTACATAACCATTTGACTCTCCCTAGATTATTTTTCAAAGTCACCCCACCACCATAAAGGTACAATAGACCATATGCCACAGAGTGTCAAGTCCAAAGGATGCAATCACTTTTAATCGAGAGATGCATTTAAAATTTCTAGAATTTACTACTACAATTGCCATCAATCTAGCCTATGCATTATTCGTCATTTTGCAACAACTTCTTTTGAATGTAAAGGTTAACTTAAATTGCTCAATTTGTTTATGAACAACTTTCATTGTACTACTCCATTTAAAACAATGAAATGAATGGACACAAGGGTATAAATTTAATTCATAATTTTATCAATGAATATTTGATGGGAAATGAGCGATTTTAAATGCATGGGAGCTTGACTAGACGGAGGATCAAAGGTTAAGGTGGCAGGAGACAATCATAATATAAATCATATTGAGGAATGAAACAAACTTGTCTTGGTCTAGATATTTAATTGGCTTTAAATAGCTTTATGAATAAAAGGAGCTTTTATACGGATATATAATTATAATTATAATATTATATAAAGAGTCTCTGACATGTAGGTAGGGTACCTCGAAGCTTGGTCGGATGGTACCATCGTACGATCATTCCGGATTACGCATCCTAAACTTTTATTGATCGCCTCTGACTCAGGAATTCCGAGTCAGGATCAATGTGCAGTATAATAAATATAATTAGAACCTAGATTAGATTAGATCCTTTCAATTTTTATGTTTTAACATTGAAATATTTATATTTTATACCTATGTATATGCAATAGGTACTCTAGGTACGTATTTGACTTATTTAAGTGATATAACTAACAAACTTTGTGCTTTGCATTGCTCTCTAATTGTCAGCCCTTATCAGAACTTAACCTAGCCAATGAAATTGGATATCAAACCGTTTAAGCCTGGGGGGATATGCATATTTTAGCTAGAAAGAGTTTTAACTTTTATGTTAATTTTATTAATATTATTGACCATGTACTATTGTAATTTGATCCTATGGACCTATACCCCTACTATATATCTTTATATCCCAATTTGAACCTTTATCAAATTGCATATAATTATAATATCCTGTGCTGAGAGAATGCAGACTCTCAGACATCCTGTAAAAACTAATAAAATCTAACCATATAATATTGCATTTACATTTTACACATGTCCTAACATTTTTTTTTGCAAGAACACCCAAGTATAGTGGATAGATACGAGTATACTGATACTCTAATATCAGTAACAGAGTATTAATTGGCCAGGATAGATAAGCCGTTTAAATGATTCATTCAGATCTTCCTAATTAAGGGGATACGGATATATGACAAACTGATACTTTATTGTTTTATCGAAATATCTGGTTAGATATCATTACGGAATCGGATGGGGGAAGGCATAAATTGTAAATATTTAATTTGGTTGGTACTCTGCAGACTCTGGAGTTGGACCTTTGTCCTATCCTCGTACCACCATGCCACCACCAACCGTTAATTTAAATGAATTTATACTTCAGAGCTGCACCATCGATGGCCTTTAATCAATTAATTTATTATACTCACCAGGATTGGAGCTACATTAGGCCCGCAAACAGAAGCCTGATGGACTGGAAATGGACGTTGAATTTAAATTTTAAATTCTAAATTCGTACAGAGGTCAAAATTTTAACATTTTGATTGAGGAATTGTAAAAATGTACGGCTATTGATTTATATTTAATGCAAAGCCGGCTGTCTCAGTCACACTGCACTGCCCGGATTCCGCAAAGTTCGGGGATCCCCTCCTTGAAACCGAACCCGATCTCGGAAATACTCGGAAAGTACCCGTTTCCGAACCCCCTTCTCAAAATCCCCCGAGATGGGAAAGAGTCGAGCGGAAGAGAACTTGAACTTGACGGGCACTGGCCACTTTGAACGTTGAATTTATGCATATCAGCAGAATAATATCTACTATTAGTCTATTAGTAATGTCACTAATAAAGTAATTGAGATTTTTAAAATGCACTTTTCAAAATAGCCATATTTAATCTTTATTCAGACAAAAAATCACAAAATACAAGTATAGACTATAGAATATCGATAATCAATCTCTAAAAAATATGTAATGTAAAACCAGCAAAACGAACGTTAATATTGGCATATCCAATAATATTTGTAATAAAATGCAAAATGTAACTATAAAATTAATCTAGAATGCAACGCACTAGATATATACCAGTATAAATTAAAAAATAGCACGTTTACCCATGAATCCGAATAGGAATTCAAAATATTAAAATAATTGCAAAGTTAAAATCTAAATTCTAAAATCAACACTGCTAAATTCCCTCAAATAAATAAGAGCTTTTTAGAATATTCACAAATCTCGTTTTATGCTCAAATACTTTTTAATTTTTAAAACATAATTAATAAATCCACTCATAAATTTTAATCAAAGTTTCAAGATCTATCGTATTGGTAATCTCTTTCTCTATTACGCTAATTTAGTCGCCTTTTGACGCTTTCTCTTGATCCCTTTAAAAGGCAAAAACCGAACCCTACGAAGAGGATTTCTTTTTAAGCCAGAAAGTATATGGCATATCATGATTTGGGGGAAGTACAAAACCCTTTGGGGACGCTTTATTTGTATAATTTTGGTCTTTGACCTCAGATCGTGATCGCTTAGGACAAATCCAGTATTCTGGTCCAAGTGAAAGGCAGGGGAATATGACTCTCCTATTGTCAACTTTGATTTCTTCTTCACTTTTCCTTTTTGGTCGAAGCCATTTTGACAGCTCTTCCTTCCCCTCCTCCTCTTTTGACACTTGGATGATCCCTTCGCTTAATTCTGTCATTATAAATGCTTCAGAACTGTTTGACCTCGAGGATTCCCCATCAGATACAGAAACTAGCTCAAATTCCTCATCTTTATCCTCCATACAGGGCTTTGATTTGATTTCCTTCAACCATTGGTAAGTGGGCCACTCTTGAGGGCTCTTGTCCTTTATGAAAATAAATAAAATAAAAAATGCTTGGAAAGTTGGGTATCTTACTTTTGGAGTACTGTACACTGTCTTCCTAGACTTTTCGACAGCATTGGCCATTGCTTGAGTGGATACGAGGGGTGGGGGGAGTTTGGTCAGTTTAAAATGAATGTCATGAGACGGAGATAGTGTTTTATGAAACATTTGGTCCCTTTTCAAGTCGTTATATTCAACAAAACTGAAATTAAATTAAATTAATTCAATAAAATCCTGGAATTTTAATTACTGTACCTCGATGGCATTGATGGAGAACTCCCAATGTCAGTCAGCCCTTTAAATCCTTTGGCAGAGACAGAGCCCCAGCTTTTTAAAACCATTTCTAAATCACCTGTGGGCAAACGTGTCTCTAATTTCGAGGACCCTGAAAGGTTGGTCCTAAAATTAAATAGAAATCATATATGCTATTAATTAGGTCTAAATTAATTAATTAATTAATCCTACGTACATTGAAAAATTCGATAGCTGCAAATTAAGAAGTTGAGCTTGGTCAATTGAATCCAAATTATCCAGAGTGCTTTGTAAACCTCCCAATGACATGTAGATACTCCGAATCCTCTCCTAATTTCAATGAAATTAATCCAATTATCTGTAGCTTTAATAATTAATTTAAATTTAAAGGTACCTGAAGGGAGTTGACCTGCCCTTGAGTAATTAAGTCAATTTGGCGATTTAACTCGGATTTCCGGGTCATCAGAGCTTGAAGGAGTGTCTCAACACTCTCTGCAACCTGGTTCTTTGCCTGATTGACATAAATTATTTTATATAAATGAATAATTTGTGCCCAATTAATACTTACTTTGATGGAATCCTCAGAGACTTCGATAAGGGCCAAGTTGAGCTCATTTAATGACATTTTTAGTTGCTCAATTTGTCCAGTTATCCCCTTTGTAATGGAATCTTTTAATTGTTGTCGATTGTTCCCCATTTCGTCCTCTCCAATTGCTAATTACGTACTAATTAGGTAAATAAAATAAAAGGCAGTGCCTCGAGAGTCTACGTGTAAGAGGTTCCAAGAATCCAAATTCCAGACAGTCTCCTCCGCCTCCTTTCCAACTTATAGTTTCTCAAACTATTGTCTTTTTAAATTGCATTCGATTCTAAATTTTAAATTGCAATGCAAAGCAAATTAATGAATCTTATTTATGCTTATAATATGATCCTTAAAATTGATCAAAAATATTAATTTTATTATATCAATGCAAGGCAATGCAATTACATATACCATTTTTATTTATTTCCTATGCACAATAAAATTAATTTTTAAAAGTATCATATATAAAATAGGTAGGTATTAGGAGGTATTAGGTACTAATATCTTATGAATATTTACTAAATTAACATTTATACTATAAATGTTAATTTTATAGTTCATAATATTATTTTATGGCAAATCACAATAGTGTATTTGTCATTAATTTAGGATTAGTATATAATATTAAATTATGCAGCTTTTGGTCAATTACATGTAACTTGAAAGGCCAATGCAAATGACAAGTGTTGCTTTTTATGTAACCGTATAATTCCAATTCATCAGTTTACAGGCTTAGATTTGGTGAGAATAGCGAGGGTAAAGGGGTCCCATTTGAGCTCAGATAAATGATATCAGAATTATCCCCAACGAGGGCAATGATTAAGGGGACCTCATCAGTCAAAAGGTTCTCCAAAGGGTCTTGAATCTGGCTTTTGAGGTTTATTCCATCCGAGCGTGTCCTATTTTTTAATTAAAAATCAATATTAATCAGTATAATGTATTAGTAAATTATTTGATCAATACCTTGCAATTGCAATTCTAGCATATGGCTTGGACTTTACAAGTGCTCTCCTATGAAGGGATTTACTCTGAGGAGTGTACAGATCATAAGGAACTCGTAATATATTCAAATTGAATATATCATATCCTTTTTCTGAAGGTTCTGAAGCATCTACCCCCCTTGGCCATTGATGTAGCTTTTCAGCAACCTCGTGATCTTTAGATTGACCCAGAAGTGAGGCGTTAATCATCTCCGAACCTTCTCTCATTACAATTTGCCTCCATTCACGCCAATTATTACACGGAATCTTCGTTTGAAGTGGTTCCCTTCCGTCAGAATCAATCCTCAGATCATCTACAAGCATTTCCACACCTAGCTCTTCATTGTTTTGAACAACCCCCCTTGGATTTAGATGAATTGGAATGGAAAAATTATCATTTCTTGGTTGGATGTTGGGTGGGAGGAGAGGGGAAGGTGGGAAACCGAGCGAGAAACAAGATTTTGGCTTAAATTGATCCAGAATTGAATGAAAAGTCTCTGGAGGACGAGAACTCTCATTCTCCTCGTCAGAATCACTCACTAGATCTACCATTACTTGAGCTTTTGTAGAACTAGATGGTCCAGCTTCGCCTAAAAATAATTTTATTTCAATTTTTAAGACTTGTCAATCAAATTGTAAAAAAATTACATTCATAAACATATCCAGGTACATTCTCCAGCTCTTGAAACTCAATCCCATGAGAAGCCCTCACTTCTTGAACAAATTCCACATCTGAATCCGAGTCTGCCTCATGAACAATGTACTCAATTGATCCAGAATCGTCTTTCACATGTTCTCCTTCACCTCCAGGGCTTCCAGGGCTTACTTCACCTACATTAAAGTCACCTGGTTCAGCTACAAGAAGAGGAGAGCCTGGAGAAGCCTCTTGGACATGTGGAATTGAACTCCCAGGGTCAGAATCAGAGTCTAGCTGTATTTCTGGAATGGCTTCAGCTCCTCCTTCGTTCGTTTCAACCTCCATCTCCTCCTCTTCGACTTTTTCAGGTCGTTTTTCCTCAGATTTTTTAATTACCCTCCTCCTCAGTCGATACCCAAGCTTGGAAAGTGATTTATATACGGAATAATCCTCAATATCACAAGAATTTGCATTAGAATGGCCCATAGGATGTAAAAGCAGAGCTCGAGCACGCTCAATGCTTAAATCCATGTGTGAAGCGACGATTTGTAGCTTTCCAATCTCTAAAAGATATAGAGCTTCTTCCCTGTATTTAAAATTAAAGTCATTTACTTGTTAAATTGATTTAATTATAATGTTCTTACGGCCATAAGAAGTGGACTGACTTATTCTCCACCTCCTCATCATATCCATACAACTCTGGTACTCTCCTACCCCTTGTTTTTCCATTGTTATTGAGCCTAACTCTTCCTGTACATAGATCCAATTCAGCGGAAGCTAGAGAATCCCTTTAAAAGTTCATATAAAAACAATTAAATACTGTAAAGCTATTAATTTAATATTACTTTTTATAAAGTAGAGGTGAACTGATTGCTTCCTTAATTTCCTCAAGAGTTAATGAGCCCTCCTTCCCATATCTTTCCCGATTAAGTTCAGAATTGGCGAAAAATGGTAAGTTTCCGTCATCTAAAAACTTTTCCTCAGGTTGTCCAATAAAAAAGTAGTCTGTTCGAGGTGGGTTCCGAAGTGGAGGAGGACTTGACATGGTCCTCTTTCTTGTGTTTTTATTATTGTTCGCTTCTTGACTTTGAAATGACACTTGTGGATCAATTTGTGGTCCAGAAATTACAGGGGGTGGATCAGAAGCTTCCTCAATGTCCATCATCATGTAAAATGACCTAGAATATAATTAAATATTTATTTAGGATGAGACTCAGGATTAGTTCAGACTTCAGACCATGACCAAATAAGGAAATAAGTTTTGTTTACCTTTTTGGGTGAAATTCTTAATTTAAAATTTAGGAATTGTCATTTTTTGTGGAAAAATGATTATGGTCATCAAGAGAGTGATGTCGATCTAGTTAGGGTGTCAATGGGTGTCGGGGACGTCGTTAATTAATTAAAAATTTCACTCACCTCGGGAGTTTAAAAATATTTTTAAAATGTGATTTTTCTGGAATTTCGTACTCTTTTGAATCTGACTTTAGATTTCAATGAGGGATTTTGGGGGAATACGGTCAGGGTCAGCTAGGGGTCAAATAAGACTGTATTTTTTGGCCAATTGTGAGTCACAATTTGTGACCATAAATTAAGATTTAATTGCTAAATATTTGAACTTAATGACATGAGATGATGGCCTTATATGACTCACATTAAATTGGGAAAGATGCATTTACCATTAATCTAAATAATTTAATATTTAATGCAGCGAATGTAATTAGTTCAATTTTGTGATTGAATTGTCTAATTAGGGTACTAATTAGATAATGTACATATCTCTGCTTAGTGCTTAGTGCTTAGTGCTTTGTTAAATTAAATAATATAGAATTTGTATGATGTTTTTTTATGATATAATTTAATTGAATTTCATAATGATTCGACTGAGGAATAATTTAATATAATTTTATGATTAGTAAAAATTAAGATATTATTAAGATGCACGTTAATATTAAATTTATAAATTTCATAACTATATATTAATTAAGTATAATTATTAATTAGGTACGCCATACATACATAATATTAATTACAGTTTAATTACATCAATACTAGTAATTATTTAATTAGGTACACCTACGTCCTTTCAGACGCCTATATCTGTAGAATGTGGATTGTATGTAATAGATTGTATAAGTAGATAATAAAGATTCATATATTTAATTTTAACATGATTTTATTTGTAATAGAATAATTTAGAATTAGAGACATTTACATTTTAATATAAAGAAAAGGTCAGGTCAATCGTTCTATCCGAAGGTACATACTTTTACTTGAAGGTAATGCGTTTCGATTCGTGATCACTATCAGGTCAAATCCTTGTAAATTAATTAAATAATCTGCTTACGATTATATTTATACTCTTTTTTATAAAATTTATATTATTTTTAGAATCTAGCTGCTAGCATAAAGAGACTATTCGAAATTTCGAATCCAAAGGCTCATGTCATTCTTTATAGATTTCACATTTTTTCGCTATTTCCTCTACTTCCTCAACTTACAATATTATCTGGAATGTAATATTGATCCAATTGAGAAGAATTTATAGTACTCGTAATTGAACAATAATTTTTTTGGTTTAAAATTTCAATTGTAACGCTTCAATTTTATGGATTCATGGAATACGGATTTATAGTTTATACCAATTGATCATTATATAATTATACCGAATCCAATTTTAAGTTTTCAATGTCTTGGTCAATTCAACTGCAACATGCTCGTTAATCTAGATTTCAAATATAGTAATTTACCCCTAAATTAAAGAATATCGATCGATATAAAATCTTAATTGTAAATTCTACTTATCGTACGAGATAGAATACAGATATATTTCAATTCTCAATCTGTATTTACATTTTACATACAATTAAATGAGATGTGCTAAGCCATAAGGGACATTATCCGCATCGACCTCGTTTTTGACCTAAGGTCATATTCATAGACTTGGATATCTAATCTACCTTTCCTAAAAAATTCAGAATCCTAAGTCAATTCCAAGTATTTTAAATTAATTAATCAAAATTGAAATTCCTATCTTAATACATTAGTCTGCTGAACTTTCGCGCCGTTTATCTCGAATTTGTAACTTTGCGGATAATGTCCCTTTTCTGTTAGCCCACCTCAAATTATGATAATTTTAAAGCTATTCCTATTAGCGAATACGATCGATACTATTGTACAATAGTTATAGCCTACCTATATACTACAAAGACAAGATATTTTGATTAAATTTAAAGGTAAATACTAATATTATAATTATTACATCGAATAGATAGATATTTGAAATTTCACTTCCTTAATAGTTTTTTACCTTAATTATTTAATTCATTAGTGAACACACTTTCCACTTGCCAATACATTTTACATTTTAGGTCAAGATTTCCCATATTATGGTCTCATGATTTATAAATCCATTCATTTTTATGAATTGCCTACATAATACTATACTTGTAATACTAAAAAGTCTATTTACCCTACTAAGTAAATAGACTTTTAAAATGTTAAAATTTTAAAAAATTTCACTACAAACTATTTGAATACTCGTAAATATCGTACCTACATACTTCTTTCGAATTTACAGCTATTTTCAAGTAGGGTAAAACCGTAAAACCGAAAAAGTATTCGATTTATTAGGGTTAGTAATACCTACTAAATTAATAATACGTCTGAATCTGATGCTCTATAAATTATAAAATTATGCACTAAATACATATGCTGACATTTGTTAATTCACATGCACAATTCACATACGAGAACTATTATTATTAGTCTAAAATCTAATGACCTAAGCTGATATTTAGCTGATATTATTGTACTATTGTACTTTGTATAGGACAATCTACGATGTTACTTTATAAATTCCATTTAAGCATTTTGTAGAAATCTTTTTTTTCAAGCTCAAATCTATCCTACTCTATTAAATCCGGCCTTAATTAATTAGTAATCCTACAACATGGACTATATTAATCTGCAAAACCGACAACACAATGCAATAATTTCTGAGAACTGAGGTTGGTGGATGCATTTTCTGCCTAAATCCTTTCACAGGGGTTACTCTGAGACGGCATGCCACATTTTGATCTGATCCTTTTGTCTAGAGAGCATATCTTGCCAATGTTCGAGCCCTTTCCCCCTGTGTATTGTTTTATAGAAAAAAATATTAGGTAAATCAATTAT
>JAAZTK010000028.1:0-39652 GCA_036507255.1 Megalothorax incertus | reverse complement strand
TTGCATCCCGACAAATTTATATAAATCCGAGTGTGAAATATCTCGTCAAATCTTGTTCATTTGAAGCATTGCAAGTTGGGATTGAAACGCATATTGTGTTTCCATTCAGTCGGCGAACTAAAAACTTTTCTCGATAAATCACGAAATGTGCTCTCCCCCCAAAAGCTAACTAGTACAATATGTATTAGCTTGAATGAGGAGTAGGGGGTAGGGGAGGGATATCGAGAGAAAGTTTTGTCATGTATTAATTAAAAGCTTTCCCCGCGTAACCCGCCTCCCTCTTTCCCGCCGCCGCCACCGAGAGATGATAGGATAATATTGTTAGCGAGCCCCGAAACCACCTTATGAATACTGATATTCAAATTGAAAGATTGGATTAGCCAACTTACCCGATGATTCCCCAGATGCTGTACCATACAAGTGAAGCTTGCTGTTTTTCAAATAAACACACAAAGAAATCCCATTATATTGAATGATAATTCCCATTGAAATTGTAGTCAAATAAATTACAAAAATTACCATCTTTCCCTTGAACTACTGTAATGTTCTTCATTACCCCGATGAATCGGGGTGATGTCGATTCGGACGCTGTGTATCCTGAAATAAAAAGAATTACCCGGTCTAGTCAAATTGTTACAAACATTGTGTAAACATTGCTAATTGCTCGGGGGCGGCTTCCGTTTTCCTCCTATATTTAAAGAGGACATGGGAAAGTGCAAAGTAAGCTAATTGCCGAGCTTTTCAAAGTTTTAATGCTTCATGTATAAATGCTTATGCTTCAAAGGCATGCCATCTCCACCTTTGTAATTTTGAAATTAGGAGCACAAATCCTTCCAGGCATAGTCTCGGCTCTTTGTACGGCCGTAGGTAGGCGCCCTATATGGCTATTTGTATCTGTAAACGAGTTTATTGAGTTTCGAGAACTGTTCTGGGGGAGATCGTTATAAATGAAATAAATGGATTGACCATAGGACTTTTTTTTGTCTAGATAGAATTCAGCTAGGGGCAATTCAGAATGAAGGAAGTGTCTTTTTCCTCCCCTTGTATAAAAAGAGTCAAAATTTCAAGTAGGAGGTGGAAAAGATTGAGTATATAAGCTTGGGATGGGAAGAGATAAGTGTGTGTAATCCCTAAGCGGAGCCCCAGTGATTTAACAGGAATGAACTTTCATCTGAGGAGGAAATGGGATCTGAAGCTTTCGAGCTTTTTCTTGTGATGAGAAAAATGTGTGAAAATTGCACCCCATACGATCATACATTGTCCCCAAAAGTCTTTAGGTTTTGGAGCCGTATTCGGAGGAGAGTTGCACGGGGGTTTGTTGGACATCTGGAGGAAAAAAACGGCGGATCAATTCCCTCGGCACCCATCTCTATTCCAAACAGAGTCCTTCCAACTTGATTACAAAATCCTACGCTTCAAATCTCTTCACTCGAGTAACTTTTGCACTTTTACACTCGATCGAGGCGAAGAGCTTATATCCTTTTTTTCTCGAGAAATGTCCACTACCTTTATTTTGCCACTATACTCGTATGTGAACATCGAATACGTAATCTTGAAATACACCCTATTGGATTAACGCAGAATTTACAGATTTCAAAGAAATATCATCCCAATAAAAATATTTACAAGATCTGCGAACCTGGTCAATTTTTTGCACATTTCTCTCGGAATTTCAAAAAGAAATCATTTATTTTTTGGGCGAATTTACCCCAAATAAATACAAAAATTTTGGTTACGGCAGACCTTTCTCCGTTTTATATTGACCCTTTTAATAATTGGGGAAAAGTAGCCAATTCTTGGGAAATTGTGAGTTTGGAGGTGGAGGTGAATTGGTGAATTGGCCAATTTACTGCCGAGTTTTTGCCCTCCTTTTTGGGGGAAGAATTAACAGAATTAATGAATTAAATGTGCCGTTTGAAACAGTTGAAGGAATCAATTAAGTTACTCTACTTTGTACTACGAGTAGTAACTACCTACTCGTTCCTCGTTCGTAGTTCCGAGCCTAAAGTCTCCCTCGGGACCCCTTTTTGTGTTTCTCCTAATAAGAGCAAGGACTCTTCCGGAAGATATCTCCGCCGTGGATCGTACAATTAATAATATTGCCTGTCCTTGCTAAACGTGAGATGCATATCTCGGACGCTTCTTTGCAAAGGATCATATCTTTTCTACGATACTACGATCGAGTATATCCTCTCGCCTGACAAGAGATACATATGTAAAGTACGGGGAGTGCAGCGAATACCTCCTCGAGTAGTATTACTATTATACTTGCAATAATAAGCTTTGAGAATGGAATGCCAAAGGAATCTCCATTCTCTAATAATTTTACATGGGATAACCTTCTCTGGCCGTTCTTCGCCTTTTATTCTGAAAGCAATTCGCCATTCCTACGCTAGTCCTCGTCCTTCCGAGCACCCCAAATCTACTAAGGGGGGGCTCTTCGCATATACGCATTTAAACACTGGGGGTAATTCAAGAACGAAATCTTGCAGGGGGGAAAGGAATGTATAAAATTATTTTATGATCCCCCCATTAAGCTCCAAATGATATTACTGATTAGATGGCTCCCTGAGAGCCTTACGAGAGACTCTACTTATTAATACTTAAAACACTTTTTAATTACTCTTGGCTAATTACTAATTGCTTCAAAGTCCCCCTAAACCCTTTCGACCCTTTCCCCAGGATAAATATATGAATTTTACGCATTTAGGATCTTCTTAAGCTTTAATTTGTCGAGTTATACTCTTTTAATTTTGAGAAAGGAATTCGTGGAAATCTTCAAAGGTTCGCTTTGAGTTTTGAGTTTGCAGTGCCACTTTTTCTCAGCTTGAGCGTCTTAAAAAGGTACCTAAGTTTGCTTCGTTTTTACCATATTTTCATCCTCATGGCCCAAATCGGCTTATATTGAATTATGATGACGATAGATCTGTTAGCAAAAGGGGAGCTTAAAAGACTTTCCTCTCGGGGGGTTTAAACTCCCTATTTCAACATCCCTTTGAATATGGAAATCGTGGGGGAGTCGGAGGAAGGAGCTTATCGCTTAAAGTTCCCCTTTCTCTCATGGGCCAAAAACTTGGGGGATCCGACATATCCATTTGAGAGTGGGAAAACAATATCGAGTTATTGTTGAATCATCTTCTTACCATCGGAGGATGAGGAGGAGCGAGGGAGCTTATTAAAAAGATGAAATCTTGTTAGTTTTACTCAGGATTTACACTATGAGAAACTTTCCCCGCCGTTCTTTGCAAAGAAGAATGACAAAAACATTGAATCCCAAAATTATTCCAAAAGTAAATGGGGGATCCAAGTTTTAGGGATCGGATTTCAAAGTTTTGGAGCTTATTTCAAAGGCACCGGAGCTAATATTGTAATTAAAAGATTCACCTACTTCGATGAATTGAAAGCAGATCGGAGAAATTCAGGAATTAATCATGATTCGGAATATTATGATCATTGAGCCGAAAAAAGACATAATTTCTCCAAAATTACTAATGATTTAATAGGGATTATTCGGGCCTATTCCTATGAATAAGATCTGCTTGAGAATTCGTGCTCTTTTGCACTTGTAATTTTAATATGATTTTATTCGGTTGCAACTCACACTTTGAATTTACTTATTAAAACACAGGCCTAGGGTTTCCTTTTTGGCACATAATTAATCTTGTCAGTGAGGACTAGGAGAGAGCTGTGACCTCTTTGTAATAAATTTGTATTCATTTTATGGTGTGTGGGGTTTGCAGTGAATTTATCGAGTCTTGGGCATACGGGCTGTAATGTATTTTAAGCTAAAACCATGCAGTTTGTCCTCACCCTCCCCAGTATCGTCGTATAGGATTATATGCGAGTCGATGTATCGCCCTTCAAGTTCATACCCCAGTGAAAAAGCTAATAATGGGCCAGGCAGATGGATGGAAGAGTGGATTTGGCTTTCTCATCTTATCCTCCCAAAAGATATTGATCTGACACCCTTTTCCTTCCGTTCCAAATACTGATACCCCCAGTAAACACTACTAGGAGTAGGAAAGAAGAGTCAAAGACAAGATTCCTTTGCTCGGAATTTGATTCCTTGTGTTTTATCCCCTTTTTGTCCCCTCTCAGCAGCACCCAACCCGACCCGGCCCCTTTATATACGGGGATTCACTTTGTTTTTAATGTAAAACTTGTAAAGTCATGAAATCTAAAACATGAGGCGGAAAGTGTACCTAAAAGCATTTCAGATGCACGATCCCCCTTTGATCCCCTTTTGTTGTGGTTTCATCAACTTTACACCGGGGAGTTTTGCCAAATATTGAAATGCTAAACGGTACATAGTTATTCAATGAAGGTATTAGGATTGTAGGATGCAGTATACGCAAAATATCATGAGGACATGATTAAAAGTTAATCAAGTAATTGGGAATTAACCCCATGTCTTAAAAGCTTCCAACTTTCACTTTCTTTCGCCCCCCATGCTTTCTTTATTACACAACTAAGGATAAATTAACCGAGTAATTTTATTCTAAGCTTCAAACTTTTACTCGCACAATCGCCTTTTCCCATATACTTGATTACTATTAGGAATAGTGCCCTACTTAGGATTAATATTGTCAATTCTAGGCAAAAAGTGAACGAATACTCCTAAATATTCATGGTCTAAAGTCATATAATAGAAAAAAGATTGAAAATATTACCAGAATCCTTTAATAAAAGATATATCATTCACTAAATCCTCGAATTATTTGAATTGAATTATTTTTAATTTATATTTTTGATAATTCAATTATGATTATATTTATGAAATTATGAGATTATGAAAACATAATAATTATTATAGTAGATTACAGAATTAAGATAATTGACTCGCATTAAAAAATTAGATTTCATCGATAATTCGTTGATACTTTACTTCTACGCATTCCCACTTCCCAGCTTATTAAGTACTCATAATAATGTGTTTGGATTGGGTGTAAAACTTTTCCAATTCATATTCATTACTCCACCCGCGCAAACCCTACTCGGGTCGTAGAGTTTTAAGTTACTTTCCACTTAGGATTATCTGAGGGACCGTACCGGCAAAGGTGTGGAACTGTAAGTACTTACTCGTAGTACAATGTGATAAATCTCCCCCCGAAAAAGGTACTGTTTGGAGGGGATGGAAGAAATTTGCATTAATCCAAATTCTCAACCTCAACCTCAAATTGTTTGAGTTTCGGTTGGGTAAAGTTAAATGAGATTGAGAGTAAAAAGTTTTACATCTTCCATACTCTCTGCATATGCATTTTTATTGCAAAGGTCTTTGTATAGATAAAGATGTGTAGATAAGGCTTTAGGTTTTGAAGCTTATCCTTTGAATATAGGTCCTTGTACTGTACAATAGAGAGTTTGAGGGGTTGACTTTTACTCATAGGGGTAGCAGTGAAATAATAATAATGTTTTTACCCCGGTATTCATTTAATAAAGGATGGGACTTTTGGGAAAGATAAAAAGATAAAAACTTTTGCAGTTGGAACTCGCGAGGAGAAGGAGGGGTTCTCTTAATAAAAATGAATCAGACGGCCTAGAGTCTAAAGTGGTGGCAAATCTCACCCCTACACATATATAACTTACTACAATTCCCTTATGAATCCAGTCCAATTTGTTTTCATGAGCCACCCCGAAATCAGGAGATTAGTTTTCAACCGGGAGAATTGTAAAATATGAAATATCCTACGCCTTAAAGTTAAAAACTAATCCCATTTCTTACCTGAGACCACGGAGGCGATGAGGATGAGCCAGAGGTGGGGAAACCCACAAATCAATCCACTCGTTTTCTACAGAAAGAAAGAAAGTTACATAATTGGTTAGCTAGATCGTATTGTTGCGCGACTCTCCAAATTAAAAATCTACCAAATTTATCATCGAATTAATTAAATCCCGAAGCGGAGAAATTCCAAGCTTTATATTCCTTTATTCCTTACAAATTTCAAGCGGAAATGAATCTTTTTCAATGTGGAGAACTCGAGGTTTTGAGTGACATGGCTTTTGGGATTCCGAATTTCAGATTGCGGGGTCAAAGGCTCGAGGAAAGTGTAAACCAAAGGGGTTTAAAAGCCCATAAAATGAAGCAGATTGGGATTGGAGTGAACGCGTAATAAAAAGGGGGCCGTTTAAACCCCTACATATAAAGTAGGAGAATTTAAACTTGAGGAGAAAAGTCTTTAGAATATGTTACGGGATCTCATTAAGACCTCCTCCTCCGTATGCTTATTATACGGAGGGTGTGTCGCATCGCATCTTGCTCTCTCTTTTTCATAATGTTTAGTATTTTGCTGGAAAATAAATAATTCTTTACATCTGTGTTTATATCCTTCTTATAAAGACGCAGAGGAGGAGGGTGGGTGGGGGAACAGATTGTACTCATTTGATATTAAATCGCTTATTCGAATGAATAACTTTGCCCCGAATTTTCAAAGCATATTTTGCAATAAGGCGGATAGTATCGTAGTACGTAGTAGTACCTAATAGAAAGAAAAGTGAAACGATAGCTAAAATATGAGCTTTTATGTAGATATTTTCTTTTATGAGCTTACGAGAGTCGAATGAAACTCTTCTTCTCGGGGAATTGAATTGAATCATCCAGCTCTAAATACTTTTGTACATATGAGTATCGTACTACATGGGCGAATAGGGTTTAAGATTTTGAATACACAAATGCCTAGTATGAGCTGATGTGTTTATGTTATGAATATGGATATTTGCTGAGTGAGAGAGGGGGCCAAATGCGACGAAAAATCTGCTCCTAATAACAATAATAATAATGCACGGAGCAGATGCAAAAGATTCTCAAAGCTTATCACATTTTTATATCCATTAAAGATTTAAAGCTGTTTTTTCAGCTAAGCGAAAGGGAAAGTTTTTATCAAAATAGAAAAGTAAAAAACAAATGCTTCAACAAGTTTGAGGAGGTCGAGTTTTTTGATTGAAGGGGAGGACTCTGTGGAGGAGGCTGTCGAAATCAGGATTGATTGGAATTCTTTTTCCGAGAAAGGAGTATAGGGAAGAGATTCACGGTCAAAGTCAATTCGAATAAAGGGGGAGGAGTGGATGATGTGAATTACTAGAGTTTTTTTTGAGTCAAACTTGCGAATCTTGCTCAACTTCCTCATCCCCCGTTTTATTATGTACCAGTACGCTCGTACGTAAGCCCCAAAGGACATTTGTAGTGCTCAAAAGGTTAACGACCAATGACATTGTCGGCTGTATATAAATTCCATATAAGAAAAAAGTCAAGGTGCACTTTTGAACTGTGAACATTTTGAAATGATTCATAGGGAGTTAAAGGGGAGTGCATGAATCTTTAGGCTGATCACGTTCCAACTCAATCATCTCAGACTCGTAGTCTACGGGGTCTAAGGGGGTCGAGAAGAAGGGGTAAGACGAGATGAGAGGAGTGAAAGTCTTGAGCTTAGCAAATCTTAAAATACAGAGATATTCAACATAAAAACTCTTCAATTTCTCCAAGTATGAAATTCTGAATAAAACTCTATCCTATCGTATTTACTTTTTTTATCTGGACATTTCTATATTTGTATGAAAAAACTAAAATTTGTACCTACTGATTTCTATTTGCTATCAAATTTTTAAAGTTAAAAAGTCATATGAAAAATTACAAGGTATTTAAAATAATTAAAATATGTAGATCAGTTACATTTGGAATCTGCCATAATAAATAATGCTATATGTAGGGTAGGTACTACTAGTATATTGTAGGTACCTACTACATAAATTCAATGGTCAATGGCAAATACAAGACTCAGGATCAATGTAATGATACGAAAAATTTTGGGGGCAGGTCATGAGAGATTCGGAAGTATTAGATAACTCTCCCCTCAAATATGAGTTTTCATAAATTCTCATTGGAAGCTTCCGGAGGTGGAGATCGAGCTGTGATATATGATTTCCCTATATGTTTTTATTTGGAGGAAGCTAATACTTCCTTTTTGACTCAGCTCTCCTTGAAATACACATCTACCTCTACCTATAACTTATATTCTATACCTTTAATTTGAATAAGGACTAATACCTAGTTAGTAGTAGGTAAAGCTATCTTTCTATCATATTTGTTAAAGCAGGGATAGTACCTACCGATTCATTACATTAAAACATTTCTCGGGGTTCACTTTACTCAGCTTTTGGGATTATTACTTACAAATTGTTAGGTGGGAAGAGCCTACATAGGTGGTGAATGAATGAAGCTTCATAGTTAGGATTCAAAGTATCCGTAAAAGCATTAGGAGACAATGCAGTCTAGCCTTAAATGCCTGAGGAGGAGGATTGTGTTTTAAGGGATGGAGGAAGTGAATTTGTTCGTACACCACTTTTGTTTATGGACATTAGGTAAACCACGGTACGAGGTACACAACGCTTTTAATCATACTCCACCGTATAAAACAATAGTTTCTGCTCTGTAGAAGAAATGCATTTTGAATCAATCACAACTTGATGTTAATTTCAATGAAAAACCCGAGTTGCAATGCTCTATCTCTCTCTGCTATTGTCTCACTATGCGAAGAATACCGTACCCGATAACAAGGGTAGTAATCTCATTAATTTAATGGTCTCGGCTCTCGAGTGTTTTCCCCCCGGTTCCAACTTTGACTTCCGCTCCCCGGACGTTAAACCCCTGGAAGAGATACAATATATGTGTGTACCCGGTCGAGGGGCAGGTTGACCTTTTATACTCGTGTACATATAGGAAAAGCTTGCCGTTAAATTTGAATGAACTGTTTATCAAAAGAGGTGAATCCCGACAATTAGGATTAAAAGCTTCCGTTTTGAAGGGGGATGCACAGTACGCGGAAGGGATGTCAAGGGCAGCACAAAGAAAGATCCAAGGGATTTGCCTTTGAGTAAAGAAATTGTAGCTTTCACCCCTACTTGTTCCCAACTCTTATATTTTATTCATTGGTAAATAGGGGATCAGGGGATATTCCAATGCTCAAATCTTTTGCTATCATTTTGCATTTACGAATTTTAATTTGAAGTATTTCTAAATTTAAATCCCAAAGCTTGTTTTAATTGAATAAACGTAGATTAATTTTTTAAAATATCTGTAGATCTTGAGTCGTTGTTCTGCTAATTTGAAAAAATTCTTCGAAATAATGCATTTTGGATTTATTCGATGATTCATGGAATCATAAATGTTATATTGATCAATGATCATTTACAAATCTCAGGATAAGATCTGGATATATTACAACCAAATAAAACTATTTTTATTCAATGCTTTTTGCAAAATGGAAGAATTTTTTTATATTCGCAGATTTGCATAAAAAATTCAAAAAAAGATGTAAAAAAAACTTTCAAATGTTTAGCCCAAAAGCTTGGGTGTATTCCTCTTGCGTGCTATTAATTTCTTAATTTTTCAAGGAGGAAGGCAAGGCCGGAAGGACTTTCTTCCTTCAAAACAAAAAAAAAAAGCATAAGTAAATGGACTAGGTTCATATTGCCTAGCCTTTTAGCAGTACGAGTATCATAGTTAAGGAGAGTCTTTGGGGTATTTCAGACAGGGGGTAAAGAAAACAGATTGGTTCACCTGCCTAACGAGTGAAACTAGGTAAGTAGACGGGGGTCGGACAGACAAACGGATGCTTATATATAAATATACATTTTTTTGGGAAGAANTATACATTTTTTTGGGAAGAAAAGTTGGCAGAAACAACTCACTTGCCTCTCCCTCAAAATAAAATATGTATACCGGCAGTGCCTACATGGTAGTAAGCAAAACTTCATTTTTCATATCCGGTGAGTTCACTTAAAATCTTTCTCTGCCTCCCTGCCCTTTATAAATCACTGGGGGGAGAAATCCTCCTCTCACCCTCAAATCTACGGACTTATTTGAGAGAGATGGGCAAGGATGAGAAAGAGAGAAATGCAAAGTATTTATCCTGGATTGGAAAAACTGATTTTATCTCGACCCTTTCACTGGAAATTAATTCATTCCCCAATCTCTTTAACATCTTTGACCCCGATACTATTCATAGCATACTTGTCTTATGCATTATATGCCCTTTTACATCAAGATTTATAGACTTTGCTCAAGAATTTATTATTTGGATAAATATAATTTAAAAATTTTTCCGATAATTAAGAAATACGATACTTACGTAGAATGACATGATTGGTGAGTTAGAAACTTAAATACAGATATAGTAGGTACAATATGTTAAGGTTGCTTTCTTCGTCAATTCCCCCGGATTACAACGGGTTTCACCTTCACTTTTAACAAGAACGCCGATTATTAAATTAAAGTCCAAAAGAAGATCTATTTTTAAAAAGTTATCTTTATTCCCTGTTATAATATCGTATAAAATCAAGATTGCATTGCATTGGATTTAATTTGCATGTTTTGCAAGTAACTCAGGATCAATGATTGAATGAGATAAGAATGAGGATCGGAGGGTTGCAGAAGGCTAGGTATTAATATTACTTGATACGATACTTGAGAGGTCCGGGGTCACTGGAAATTAATTCATTCTCCAATCTCTTTAACATCTTTAACCCCGATACAATTCATACTTACATTATGTATTATACCCTCTACATTTATACTTATGCCCTTCTCAATCAAGATTTGTTGACTTTACTCAAAAATTTATCATGAATAAATATAATTTTTTCGATAATTAAAAAATACTTACGTAGAATGACATGGCTGGTGAGTTAAAAACTCAAATGCAATATTTTAAGGTTGCTCGTCATTTCCCCAGGATTACAATGGCTTTCACCTTCACTTGATTAACAAAAACGCTGATTTATTAAATTAAAGTCCAAAGGAAGATTTATCTAAAATAAAAAGTGCTAATCGCCTTGTCGTTTAACTTTGAAATCAAGATTCAATTTGCATGTTTTGAGTCAACCACTAACCACTTTCTGAGATGGGGTAAAATGATATTCCTACCCCTTTCGAATGCATACTAATTTATAAGTAGGTAATCACTTTCACTTTTTAATTTAAACACATTGTAATGTCAAAACTCAAAAGTTATAATACCGTAATGGGCAGGAATGATAATTAATTAATTAATTATTAGAGCATAAACTTTTATCGTTAGTTCCTCTCTGATTGAAAATGGCAAATTTTTAAGAAAGATATCCAATTTCAGTTCGAGAATATACGGAAAGAGTCTCAACGTAGCAAAATACTTAAATACAGATAATTAATAAATACATTTAAAATTTAAGGAATGACTTTAGAAGGGCCTAACAAAATATATAAAAAATATATCTTTCGGAAGTAAAGTTAAAATGACATTCACCAATATAATGTAAATATAATCTTTAGCCACTTGAATTTATGTGCTAGGACTTTTCTCGGAGAAATTGGGATTTTAGAAAGTTTCGTATGCAAGGGCTCTTTTTGACTTGAGAGTCGAAGAGATAAAAGTTACTCGATGAGTGAATGAGAGGAGAATGAAAGGATTGGAGGGTGCAGAAGGCTACTTGCGAGTCCGGGGTCTCGGATAAGGGTAAATTGCGAAAGATTCCCCATTCGCAAATGCAACCGATTACGAGTTGCGCCCCCGAATCTCCCGATTTCCGAAAGCCAGTCCAATTGCCTCCAAAAGCCTCCCGAATTTCAACTTCCGTATCTCGATTCAGGCATTATCCAAATATCTATCTTCAGATAAAGCTCTCATTTAACGCATATAATTAGCCTAGAAAGAAACGTTACATACGATAGGTCATACCGTCATATCCGTACTAAGGTTAAGGGTTTCAGACCAGGGGCAAAGGGAGAGTGGGGGTTGAGGGGAGTTACTCTCAGGAGTAGGCTACCGCTTTGCATCTCCTATAGTTACGCTGCAAAACAAAGTAAAGTGACTCTCCTCATCAAAATGCATTCATTTGACCCTGAAAAGTTGACCTCAAGTGATTCCCCATCCACTTCCAAAGCCGAACCCAGCAAAAAGGCCAAAAAGAGTACAAAAATGCAAGCCCGAGGAGTGTCAAACCTCCTCAAAATGGGCCCAACTCCTTCCACTTCAAAACAAACTGAGAATCTGCAAATGAGAGAGCTATTCCAAGCTGGGGGTTCATCTCAAGTGGAATCTGACGAAGAAAAACTACAAGAATTAGACTCGGAAGCAGAGAAAGCCCTTGAGAAGGACCTCAAAGCCAAAAGGGCTGCTATCCTTAGCAAGCTGAGTGCGGTAGAGACCCTTAGCAAGGTTCACCGGAAGCAGACTTCGCAGGATGACAAGCTAAAATATGAACAAGAGCTCTTAAAGGTCCTCAAAGGAAGGGATCAGATGAATTGGGCTAGAAAGATCTTCCTTCAAACGGCAGAGCTCATCTTTCCAGGAGTTTCGGAGAGTTCCAACGCAAATTTACCTAAAGAGGATGGAGGATTTGCTTGTAAGATGCTCCTAATGACCTAAGATTTATATTTCTAATGGGATCAATTAACTTTTTAATGAATTCTAATTTTCTAAATGCAGTTGCTGTCAAAATACGGGCTTCCATTCCTTTGAACGTCCTCCTACATGGCCATTATTGGTTCTTTTGGTTCTGGATCATTTCCTTCTTTTATACTTCAGATATTCGCGTAGGGTTCCAATACAAAATTATCAATTTACATCTAATTAATTCATGTTTTATGGAATTTAGATGCTAGTTTTAAAGAATTTGCATTGGATTCTCAATATCTGCGTGGCGGTAGCTTTCTCTCTCATCAATTTCGCGAGAATTTACATTGGAGAAAGGGGAAATGGGAATGATGATGTAAGCTAATTGCTAAATATTATAGATTTCCCATTCTGTATTCAAAAAAAATTTTTTACGGCAGATTCAATCCCTCGCAATCTTCTGGATGATCTCCGTAATCATTCAGATTCCATTTATTCTATTTCTACTCCTAACTGACGCTTACGCCCCTGTATTCCTACCATTTCCGCTCGTAATGCACGGAGTCCTATGTTATTTTCTTTTATTTGAAGCAATTGTGGGTTTCTTTCATTTGAGGACACTTTTAATGGATGAACAAAAGGTCATACTGTTCAGTCAAAAGGCGGAGAAACATCGGGATGTCTCTTCCGAGAATTTAGAGGGAAAGTCCAAGCACAAGATGCAAATACCTCAAACTTTAGCGCCTAAAAGATATGTCCAGGAAGGATCTACCGAAGAGGAGGAGCTTGAAGAACTGGAAGGTCCCAAGCCAAGGTCAAAAACCCAACCTACTTTGAAAGGGGAGAGTTTAAAGCTTGTAAAAATTAGAAAAAGCCTAAAAGAATCCTCGGAAGATGAGGAGGATGACAAGGAGAATGTCAAGAGTTCTGAGGATGAGTCTGAAGAGGAGGAGGAACCTTCAGGAGTTACACAAATTAAACCTACAACTTTTAGAAGAAAGGCATTTGCTTAAAATTAATTTTTACACTTGACATTATGCGGATATTTCATATTAAACTTATTTTATTCTCAATTTATTTATGATTTAGGTAAACTTTAATATACGTAGGGAACAATTACGACAAGTACATATGTAATATTTAATATGTATTATATTATACACGTGTTATTGTGGAATTAGTTTTGTAAAGAACAGGGTTTATAAAGATGTATAAAAAATACATTTAATTAATTATAGTATTGTACTTACACGCTTCGTTCATTAACAATGTATTCGAGATTTTAAAGATCATAATTATTAAGGACATTTGCCATATGTTCATTATCCTTTGGTTTCTTATTGACTTTCTTTCGGTTTGCCTTCCTCCGCACAGGTTGAATAATCTTTTTAATCCCTTGATCCTGCATTGAACGGATCCCTTGCTTCTCAAGGTACTCTTCAATCTTTGCATCATCAATCCCATCAACAGCGACTGGGGAAAAAGTCAAAAAATAGATTTTTTAATTAAAAAAAATGCATTTAAACCCTTACTTGCTCTCCATTGCTTTTGAAACTCCTCCTCTACAACCAGTTTAACATGCCGATCATTATAAAAGAGCACCTTCTTTTTATCCTGCCTTGTAATTGTAATTATTTCAGGCTCCAGCTGTACTAGCACACGTTCAGCATGTGGTACAGACTCGAGGACATCATCACGAAGGATCCCACCTTGTCCTTTGAGATCATATTGTTTTAGAAGGCGGAGTAGGGATTTCTTATCACGGCATTTTAATGGGGGTTTGAATTGGAACTTTCCCTCGAGATTTACCTCCACTTTGGGATTATTTGGTAGAGCTTCTCCCTGCAGCCACTGAAATACAAATTACAAATATATTCATTTCCTAATGGCTTTACGTGCGTACAATTTTTGTAATAAATTACCTGGCGAATTTTAGATGATACATCTAGCTGATTAGTCTCGTCTAGAATCTCATCGAGATAAAGGGGATGATCTTCACCGTCCTGGAACTTTTGTTTGAGATGTTTTACAATTTTTGCAAGGATTCCAAACTTGTATGAGCTTCCAGAAGTGATATTTTTGAACCTACATAAGAAATAATATTTAGCGAATATTGGAATTTAATTACAATTAAAACTTACGCGGTTGTAGCATCTTTAGCGAGATCGTAAGCTGAATAGGATGACTTTGAGGAACCAGCTGTTGCTGGTTTAGCCTTTTTCTTGTCACTTCCGCTCGCTTCATTCTCTTCCTTTCGCTTCTTTTCAATACTGAAATTAATAGGTCATTTAATTAATTAATATGCATTTCATTTCATCATTAATTAACATTTTAAACTCAAATTGCAACTTGCAAGGATAATTATTAATTGACTTACACAGGAGTTGCAAAGGCTCGCTTTTGAAATAGCTCACGCTCTCGAAGCAAGGCTGGATCCATGCTGGAATTCAGTAGTCCTGAAATTGATTAACATTAATTAAAAATCGAATTTCATATTGGTTTTGGGCCTAATTGGCATTCAAAGACAATAGCTCGCAATTTTAATTAATTGGATTTGGATTTGGAGGAAGAAAAAGTTTTAAAAAATAACCTTATTATAAATCCGATTAAAACTGGCTAGATTCCCCAATAAAATGTTCCAAATTAATTTAAAATGTTAGGTACACACCTCGTCAGCCTGTACTTGCTATTAATTAATTAATTAGCGCAGAATTGACACCAAATTGACCTGAATTTAATTATTTTTGGGACACAAAAAACAATTGTATTCGATTTCGAACTCGAAGCGAAATGGATTTGAATAAAGAGCTCTCAAATGCGTACGTAATTTAGATCCCTTATATCAAACGTTTTCGAATCGACAGTCCACGAGGTATCCAAGATCAAAATTCCAAAATTAATTTAAATTCTCTTCATTTCCGGTGACAATACCCAATTAAGTCCAACAATGGATTGCTTAATTTGCTACCAGATGTATTTAAAGGAGGTTGAATACAAAGATAGCCCTCTCCCGAACCCAGAACTCTGTGCAAATGCAATTTCAAAATTACTTCAAATTCCTCCGAACCACCCCGATGTCCAACGAATATTTGAGGACGACCCTGCCACTCCTCTCATCTGTGGGAGGTGTCATCATAAGAGGCGGACAAGGCGATGAAAGCTTTGGCGGAGATGGAGGAGCTCCAGAGGAAAGTGGATTCTGCAAAAATCGAGATTCGACGAGATTTGGATCACAGCAAGGATGTCAGCGAGGTCATGGCCAAAATACCCGACCACATGATGTCAAAAGCTAGCCTTGGAAGATTGGCAATTCTCAAAGGTATATTTCAAAAGAATTGATGTTTTTTGGTTCAATTTTTAATCCTTTTGGATTTGCAAAATTCCAGCAATTGAAACCGGAAGCAACAACGAGCGAGAACCAGCAACGCTGGACGTTCAGGAGGATGTCAACGGTACCAAATTTTAATAATAAATCATGGGATGCTAATTGATATAATTCTTTGTAAGGTCATGTCCACCATGAGATCCCAGAGACTTTCCAAGAGGAACAAGTTGAACAATTTCAAGATACGAGGACCTCTCAAATTGACCAAATGGACAATGGTACGCAATACACGTATTATTACTATACCTAGTATGTTTACATGAATTTGTTCTATCATTTTCTTAATTATTAATTATTGTTTAATTTTCAGATGCTGTGCAAGGACCCTCTCGGCCTCTTCCTGTACCAATCATTCAAAAGAAGCTTGTGGTCTCTCTAAAGTGTCTTCAAATTCCTTACAAAGCTCTTACGAATCTTGTTTGCAAAACACGAAACAAGTCAAAAAGTAGAAACAAATCAAATCCAAATTATGGTTTAAAGCGAAAACCAGCTAAATTGGAACAAGAGGCAACAAGTGAAGAAAGTGAATCTTCGGAAGGAGAAGCTTCTGGGAAGGAAGCAAAACCTCAAGGAAGGTTCCAATGCCGAGTTTGCTCAAAAATTCTATCATGCAAGATATCCTTATTAAGAAATGTTTTCTCATTTTAATTCTTTCTTTTTATTAAGGCGAGCCTAAATCGACATGAGATTCTTCACACTGGTCAGCGACCTTTCAAATGTCAACACTGTTCTAGGGGTTTCGTTGAAAAGAAACAATTAATATTACATTTGGAGAACGAAACACCCACGAAATGCAACATTTGCAAAGAGACTTACAAAAGTCAAGGATGTTTTAAGGAGCATGATTGGAAGGTACATGGAAATGGTGTCTACTCCAAAGTTCGAGGATCTGCCCTCAAAAATTATACTCGGCTTGCAGATGGGAGATTCAAATGTAATCTATGTCCCACAATTATTCAACAATTTAAAAAGACACAAATTGACCCACGAAGCTCCGAGTTATCTGTGCCAGGTGGAAGGTTGCGGGAAAAAATTTAAACACCCCATTGGCCTAAAGATACATGTGCTTAGTATTCACGAAGGAAGAAGATTTTCATGTAAAGTGACTGGCTGTGGGAGAACATATGCAAGGAGAGACGATCTTTCGAAACATGCCAAAATGGTCCATTCAAGAAACAAATCCAATCCGAGAAAGATGGGCTCGACAAAGCCACACATCTGGAAATCTCAACAGAATCAAATGAAGGATATTCCATCGCTTCTCAAAAAGAAGAAACGTGGCCCTTGGCTCAAATGCAGGGTATCAAAGGGCGTGTGTCAAGAGAAATTCAAATTCCGAACAGTTGGGGATATCCACGAGCATAAATGCGCTTCAAAGAAAAACCGGAAATAATTATACTTGTATATCTATTGCGTTATACTATTTAATTGCATTCAAAATTGCATTGTATTTTTTCATAAATTTTAATGTACAGTAAATAAATAGACTAATCATTGCATTTGTCAATTGTATATTTTGTAATATGAGTCCATTCATATCCACTTCCGGTTGGGGGATGTGAAGATGGAAGTAATATATGCCTAGTAAAAGATCTCCCTTCTGAATCCAGCCCTAGAAAAAGCTCCCAATTCCTCTTCCTTCCCAGATCATATGGATTGACATACCCCTGCGTCACAAAAGTACATTTTAAAATTTTAATTGCTTTTTTAAATAAGATATAATTACTCCTACTTACTTTCCCTACTCTCTTCCGTTCAGTCTTATTTATGTGGTATTCTATAGAGGTTTCCCCATTAGAAATGAGCTTCCCATGCCAGTATAATAGAGATCCAAGGGCTATTGTACATCCTAAAACATTATAAATTAATCCAGGTCCATATTTAACCAATTTATTTCAATTTAATATCATATAAACCTTACCTATGCAAAGAATACCAGCATAAAAGATCATAAACCGTAGCTGGTGACGAGTTATAGGAATCTCAAAGAGTAAATGTGTCTTTTCAATCGTATTATCCAAAGAATCTTCATTTAAAGGTAGTTTATTGGAATTCCAGATAGAATCTTCCGATTTGTGATGATTTAATTCAATTGGATAAGGTTTAAAGGTTAGGATATCATCTTCTAAAATAATTTGTCTATATCCAATTTCAAATCCAAATATCATTATGAAAATACAACCAATTACAATATAGGACATTGTAAGATAAAAGTAACGATGATTAAAATGGCCAATGCAATTATTCACCCAAGGACAATGATGGTCCATTTTGAGATAACATCGATTACAAATTGAACAATGATGCGTCCTCGGAGGCTTTTTTCGAATACATTTCTTGCATAGTGAGATTCCAGGTGCGGATCCAACAAGATCCAGATATTCTTTTTCATTTGAGATTCCAGGGCCTATTACAGCAGTCTTGTAAAAATTATAGGTAATATTTAACCAGATCCAATAGCCGAGAATGACTAGAAATGACGTAAGAAATGGCCGATCCTTTTCCAAGTAGAAAGGAAGTCCGAGGAAATGAGCGATTAGAACAACGGAAAAGATTAGAAAAATCACGAGAATCACAAAGGCTCGTCCTACGAAATTTGTAAGGTGGTCCACAAGCCAGAATAGAGGCTGAAATTGAAATAAAGAGTATTTAAATTAAATCTGAGGGTTGGAATATTTCATTTTTCGAGGGCAAACCTCAAGAAGAGTATCCATTATATAATCCCTCGAGAAATTGGAATGATAAAACAAGGTAAAAAACCATAATTTAAAGCGGAGCCAAATCCCTGGGTATTGTCGCATGATCTCGAGCTGAAATTACTTTCTCTTGACAAGTAAATTGCATTAATTAAATGGACATTTTAAATAGAGATTCTTGGGTGGAGACTGGAGTCTGTGGAGAGCTTCAAAAGTTTAGATTCATTTTGCATTGAAGTTATTTGCTAAAAATAAACAAAATATATTAGACATTGGGCTCTATCTTATTAATGGCCATTCAAATTGAAATAATTACTTAATTAGAAGCAGTCAGATCATTATAATTGGATTAAATGGACCCTGAAAATGAAATAAATAAAATTAATGCAAAACTTTAGAATTTCAAAATTAAGGATTTAAAATTTAAATGGGCAGTTTTACACAAATTACAACTTACCTGAGCCAAAACCAATACATCAAACTGTAGCAAAAAGTACGGAGAACAATTATAAATCAATTATTATCGTAAATTAATTAATTCAATTAAAGATAATTGCATTTTAAAATTAATTTGAGATCAAAATCCAAATTCACAGATCTGTCAATTTTAAATTCAATAAAATCTGAACAAATTCCCGCTCGCGCTTTTACGGCAATTTGAATTTTTCCAACTGAAAACAACGGAAAAAATTTAATTCTTCAAAAATTCACAAAATTCGGCTCTAATTAATTTTTTAATTGGCACAATAATATTCCTGGTGAACCTTCTTGACCTCTGCAACCCTTTGTTTTTGGTAAATCGACGCGTTAACGAAGAAATCGTCAAAATGTCACACTTTCAGGTACATTAATTTTTCAATGTATTTTTTACTGGTATTTTCAAATGTATTTGAGCATGTTGGTATTTTACCATTTAAAGATCAATTAAAAGTATGTCAATCTAATTAGCCCAATTTTAATCTTCTTTTGCAGATAAGTCCACCGAAAAAGCCTGTAAAATCAGCTGAGGAGGATTCTGGCCCTGCCCACCTATTTCTCGGGTCATTTTCATCCGCCCCCAAATTACATTTTGGGGAAGTTCCAAATGGATCATTGTCCAAAAGGATTCTTTATATTCGGAACCCACTTCCTGATCCTTGCACAGTAAGATTCTAAATAGCCTTTAAATACAATAGCATTTGCTTTTCTAATTAAATAATTAAACCAGGTTAAACTCACAAAAAGACCCTCTACAAAATTATTCTACGTGGGCTTTGATTTCAGATGTGGTAATTCCAGGGAATAATCAAATTGAAGTGGAATTCACCTGCAAACCTTCCGTTATTGGAACCTTTTTTGAATCATGCCAATTTCATTCAACAAATACAAGTGTAGGACTCTCTGTTAAACTTATGGGGAAATGTATACCACCAAAAAAGAAGCGATTGGGAGGGCCACGTTCAAGACCTCTCGTAAGGAATTAGCCATCAATTTTAGTTGTTATTCATTCATAAATTCCTCTTTTTCCAGAATCCTGCTCTTGAAACAGTTCAGAAATCTTCAAAAGTTACAATTCCTCACTCCCCAACTTTTACAAAGCTTCCCAATGGCCTTCAAAGTGGATCAGGCAATGTTGCTCAAGCTTCAAATGAAGTCCCTGCAAACGTCAATGTAAATCCTGAGATTCTACAAAACCCAGAAGATGTTCAATTGGAAACTGAAGACCCACACACACCACAAAGGGATCCAGGGCTCATTCCGTTGAAGAATCCAACTCTTGCTGCATTTGAATCCTGCTCATTTCTCACTCCAGAGTTTCCTACATCTTTAAAACGTCCTCTCCGCTCGGAAACATTCACGAGGAAGGATTATGAAAAGGTTGAGCTTCGACCGGGGACTTCTGAGACTTCTGAGGCATTTTCAAGGGAAGATAAAGAGGTATTTAAATTATTTAAATAATTAAATAAAATGTTTTGATTTTTAAATGCTTTTTTCAGACCCTTAAAACAGAAGTAACCGCAACAAACTCTCCCCTAGCTTCAAGACGAGAAACCTACCTAGTTGCTGGACCAACTCCAGCAAAGACTGTTGAGCCATCAGGGGCTCCCAAATCAAAAGCCCTTCCTCCAGTCCCAATATTTAACGATTTTGAAGGCCAAGAAAAGGCAAAGGTCAACGTTACATTTGTCCATGAGAGAGGAGAACCTCCCATACTCGCCTCAGACCTTGTCTTCGTTAACCAAAAGATGGATAGTTTATATTTGGAGAAGAATGCAGCCGTACTAATGGGTCAGCCTGATTTCTCGCTCTCCTCTGATGAGGATGATGAATCATTTTCGGATCTTGAGGAAGAGATTCCTTCGATTGAAATGCCAGATAGATTCGCAGCCCCTGTTTTTGCTTCTCAAGAGCGGGAGCCTGTTCCAACTGATTTTACAGAAAAGTTAAAGGCTTTGATTTACAATGAGAAGACTCCATTTGAAGTACTGCTTGCCCAAGAGCCGTAAAATTATTTTATTTTATACAAATTCCCATTTTTGAAATTCTTTTTTTGAAATTCTTATAGGGAGTATCGAGCAATTGAAATTAAAAGCTATTTCGAAGAGATTAAAAATTCGAACGAGTCTTTCAGGGCATGTTTCAACGTTATGCTGAGAACTTTTGAGTCGGAAGAGTTTACAATGAGTCGGCTGGTGATTCGTGAGGCTATAAAGAAAGGGGATTTGAAAATTCGCAAAGAAAAACTCTTTTTTAAAGCAGGTATTTAATTTTTTCATTTCGTGAAAATGTGGATTTTTAAATTATTGTATTAAAAAAATGGCTTTTTTTGTATACATAGAGGATAGGTCGGATACGTTTAGTGAACTAATGAGCTATTATCATCTCCCATACCTTTGGAGTGCCGTATCCCTCGTGTATGATTCTAGAGTCATTTCTGGAGACTTTGAAGCACTTCTATCCTATCTGGAAATGAAGTATGTATGAAGTATTTTCAAATGCATTCATTAAATTAGTTACATTAATTTTTTAATGCTAATTTCAATTTTTTTAAAGCCTCTTCTGGGATGATGTTGCAGCACAAAGTTACGGATATGATCTTTACCAGAAGGAAGGGCTACCTCGGCTTGAAGAGAAATTTTTGAATCAAGTTCATTCCAATTTCATACAAAAGTTTTTAGAGTTGGTTTACTTGCTTGATTTCACACGGATTCCAGGCGTATTTTTCTATAAAATCGCTAATACTGTAAGTTTGGAATTATCATTTTAAAAATGATATTTTTTAAAAATGTGAATGCATTTAAAATTGCCATTATATTTTTAGAGAGAAATCCTCGATTCATTTGCACGGAGATTTTTAGAAGACAAAATCCTACCACCAGTGCTTCTTGGCATCCCAATTAATATTACAGAGCCGAATATTGTCACCAATTACAATTACTTTATGATCCATTTGCAAGATAGTATGGATAGCTGCCATTGGATGAACTTTGTGTAAGAATTCCATTAAAATAATATAAATTGGAGTGGATTCTTAAATATTCATTTTTAATATTATTTAATTGGATTTAGGCATTTGGTACAAGAGCTAGCTGGATCTAAATTGCTATATGAGTGTGATATGGAGAATCAAGAAGAGTGTTTAAAAGTCATTCGAATGGCTTTTCGAGAAGTTGCAAAAATTATGGATAAAGAAATACCAGAGGATGAAGTTCCACTCTTTTTCAATGGAAGTTCAAAATTTCTCAACGAGGATCTCATTTGGGGGCTCCTCATACGCCTTCGAATCAAACAAATTCAAGAATTGATGTAATTGCAAGGTGGAATCCTACTCATTTATGTACAAACTTTTAATCTGTCGCAATTTACTTTAAGCATTTAATTTTAATTTAAGCTAGGCTATTTTGTATCCTAATTTTAAACTTAAACAATATCCTTCATATCAGTAGCTATTGTATTAATACTATAATACTATAATACTATGAGTAGGTATTTAGTATTCATAAATAAGTATTAGTACTGCTACAATTTTATACCACTCTACGAATGTATCAAGTTTAATGTACTTTTATTCTATCAGTACAATGTCAATATTGTATTAAAGTGTGTCAAACTTTTAACTTTAATTTATTAATTTAACTCTAATTTCTATAATTCTAAAATTTGTAATTTAACAAAATTTTATTCAATTTCATCAACACATTTTAAAATACATTAATTTTGTACCTAAATTAGAAATCTGTAAATTAATTCGGCATTCTAGTATATTCTTAATTAATTTAAAATTTTAACTTTTTGTAAATCTAAAATCTTAAGAAATAAAACAATTTAATTTAAAATCTAGAACAAAAGTTTGGAATATTGATTGCAATTTTTAAATCATTAATTTAAAGGATGCCCCATTAGTACAAAGCATCTTTGTGCATTCCAAATCCTCTCCCTCGGCGTCACATTTGCAAGTATTGCATCCTCTTTTATAAACTTTTCCAGGTTCACAATTCTTCCCTTCCTTTGCCTCTTCCCCATCTTTATTTTCAATTATGATGTTTCTTCCTCCACCTCCATCTCCTCCGAGTTCCCTATTAAATGAAGTCTCGGAATGATTGAAAATAAAGTTGCGAATATCATCATGAAGTTTCCGTTCTTCCTCAAGGAATTCCCGAGCTTCTTCTCGGGCTAAGAAATAGGCTGTCACAACTATTACAACCACCACTATCGTCACGACCGAGAATTTGATTACTAAATTCATTTTTTAAGCAAATTAGAATTAGTTTTTAATGTCAAAAATAAAATTCGAGTCTTACCTTTGGAAAGATGCCTGAATTTCCTCGCGTTTGGTCCAGTATACTCTGCATTTGGAATGGTTGTAATTCGGGTAGTGTCAAATATGACATGAGGTCGATGGTTTTTTTCTTGAGATGTCACAAACACATTGTCTTGACCTTTATTTTTACCCTGAATTTGGCTTGGTTCTGGCGTCATCATATTTTTGGATGAATTCCGTTGAAATTACAATATATTTCAATGCATTCGTATCCGCCCATAAAAGGGTTTACACTTTACATTGCAATTTGCAATATTGGGCTATATTGGATGAATTGTTATTGAAATATTTTGGTCAGGTATAAATTCCAATTTTGGATGATTCAAAACCACAATTACCAATATGTATACAGATACAGTGGGAAATAGATCCTTCAAGAGCGAGATGAGCTCTTTTAATTGTATTCCATATATAATATTATTAAATACTACATACAATTTGTATTGAATTGCGTATTTATATATTTTAGACATCTTTACAATATGAATTATGAATCGAGCGTTTAGCGTGCGATCATTGGAATACCTACCTTACGAGCTCAGGAAACATGTATTTTTGTATATTAGGTAGTGATAATATAAGCATATCCTAAGTTCTAACTATTCTATTATATGATAAGTAGGTACTAGATATTGCAGGATAATATTAATATCTGTAAAGTATAAATCATCCGAAGCATTTTATTATGATTGGAAAACACTTGTCAGACGAGGAGATTCGCGTGAATAAATGGATATTAGCACAGATGCTGCAAATATTATATGTTTTTGGAATGTGCATTTTATTCAGGATCGACGATTTTTAATATTCTTAATGCTGACAGAAAATATCAGGACGGATCCCGAGTGTTTGATGCATTCCCTTATTGAGCGATATATGATTTGATGAAAAATTTTTGAAATAAAATTAGGAAATTCCTTTAATTTTTCAAGACCTTTCTGAAGATTTGAATATCCATTTTCAACAAGCCAATAAAATAATAAAATAAGGTTAGACAAAAATTTACGCCCAATCTTAGATTGAAAAAATTCAATTAAAAATATAATGATGCAAAATATTTTGCAAAATATATAGATCAAGAATACGATTAGAATATGAGATGTGATACTTATTTTTTTAGGCAAGCTGTCATCTAAATTATTCTGATAAATAATTTTTTTATCTTGTAATTTATTAAAATATATCTTTAATTTGTTCATATAATTTGGGACTCCAAATTCGAATAGATTTCTGTAGGACTTGTAAAATTTTGAAGAAAAATGTCCACCAAAAATTGTAGAACTGGTCAATACATGTTCCACTTCTTTGGTCAAAAAACATTTACAATTTCCCTCACAAAGATAGTTAAAATAAGTGACCGAATTAATATCTTTAAAATTTAAATGCTTCGCTCATTGGTTTTTCCCTCTGTTTCATATATTTTTCAAATACTTCAAATTCTTCTTCAAAAGTTTCGTTAAATTTTAATACATAAATAACTTGCTCCTCTTTTGTAATATTAAGTTTTTCGAATGCTTTTATTGCTCCTCCATGAGCTGTATTTGAGTCCCATAAATATTTATATCCATTTCCAATTAATTCTTTAAAATTATTAAACCTGTGAGGTTGTTGGGGTACGAGGAAATCGGAGGTTATATATGTTTCATAATAGAAATTTAAGAGAAGGCAAGCAAATGACCATAATGACCAAATGACCATAATGAAAAGTCCAGAGCATTTCCCTATTCCTTGCTTTAAAAATAAAGCAACATTTTGCAGAAAATGGTATAAGAATGATGATGCTTGATGCTGATAATAATTTACAATTGATATCAAAAAGATTGCTACAAATAAAAGGATCCATATTTCAGAGGATAAAGGTGAAATTAAAAGACGCCATTTGAGACTTTCTAAGTTCTTAATTCAATCCAGCCCCTCTTGCAATAAAGGAAATAATTTGGAAGATCTTCATCTTGAACAATTTAAAGCAGTATTCGGTCCATTTCATTATAATATTCAATTATTAAAAATTCAAAATATGAACCTATTTGCAAATTAATAAATAGTAATAATAAATCGTTAATATCTTTGTGGAGAGGTAAATAGGACAGGGAAAAATTATATTTATTAGACAAGTAATCAGAAGTTATTACTTCCGTGAAGATTCCCGAACTCGGGAATCAAAAAAATCAATCCTACCATCTAGTAGATAGATTTTTTGATCTTCTTCGGGAACACCCGATATTGTAATTGGATATCCATGTCCATGTGAATGTATAATTTCAAATTCTGAATTTAAATTTATTGAATTAATACCCGTATCCTTAAAATAAATTGCAGTATTCCATTTCCCATTCGTTGTACTCGTACTATCAGTAGTACATGTATAGCAATAGGTCTTTAAAGAATGGATGGATTCATAATAATAAAATATTTGCAAATTAAATCCATTAATGAAATAATTATATCCGTTTCCCTTCCTTATAGACTTTCCAAAATAGATTATGTAAAAATGATTTTGAGACATCAATGGAGCACTTTCAAATTTTATCCAACTAATTTCTTCGTCCCTTGTTGGATTTATGATGAAGTGGAAAAAATTATAATGACATTTTAATCCAAATAATTTTCTTTGAAATATATATGAAGAATTTTTGGGATCATGACCTAAATAATAATCAATTTTTTCCGTTTGCAGAATATTTTGGATTATCAAAAGATAATTTTTCAATGCCAGATTTGCCACAAAATATTTTTCATCTTCTTCCAAAACTCTCAAATTTTTCAAAGGTGTAATAAAAATTGAAATTATGGGATGCATTGGTCGGTAGGTTCGTTGAACCTTTGATGGAAATTTGAATCAGAGATTTGTAGATTTAGGAAAAATATTATATTCAGAATCAAAATAATTTCCCCCATATTTCGCATTTTTCACCGATATCTTCAGAGAAATGCTATCAACATATGTAATACCGAATGCAAAGGTACCTTTTAATTTGGATGCAATGCTAAGGACAAATTGAATTATGGCCATTTTAATGAGTTTTTATTCAAGTAGGGGTGGGGTGTGCCTGGTTTAAGGTTTCTGTTGAAGGACACTCATCTAAGGATAAGTATTCCGAAAAATAATTATATTATTTTAACACTTGATTTTAAAATATAGTAGTTTTCAAATCAAATGAATTGCAAATATGGAAAAATCAATTTAAACATAATTGGAATTTTAATTATTAAATAACATCCTGACATTTAGGGCTGTTATAATGAAGAGGTCGGGTTCTTTTTGGGTCAGGGCAATAATTCGTAGCATCGCAGTACATTTGATTTTCATCTGATCTGTCTGGACAATCTGCCACGGAATTACAAATTTTTTCTGGAACGATACATGTCCCATCTGCGCACGATGCATTTGGACTGCATCTAATTTGATTTCCAAAATTTTAATCATCCGTTAAAAAAAATTTATAATCATACTTGAGACTCCGATATAGCCAATCAATGTAATGCCATATAGCCGCTACAAAGTAAAGGGAATCCTTTCCGCAACCAACCCGTGTACTAGGTGTCACTGCCGTTAGGCCGGTTAGGTACCTTTGACCCTCTTGAAGCATGAATACTGAAGAACCATGTCGAAGGCATTCTCCATCCTGGAATGGATCATCATTGACTGCAATTTAATACCTTTTTAATTAACCGAAGCATAATAATTTTTAAAATGTTACATTTGAGACGCCCACAAAGTTGTTCAGAGCCATTTCCTTGCACTCGATACCTTTTGGAATATTCATCATCACAAAATTGTTTATTAGGAGGTTCGACTGAATGGACTTGAATTTGGGTATGGGATCCTGATGGCTTTGTGGTATATCCTAATGCATTAGGAATTAATTAAACCTGAGCTGCAAAATTTACAAAAAATTGATTAAAGTCACCTGCAAAATGATAAATGTCGTTTATGACATCGTCAAAAAGCTTAAGGTCCACAGCGTAGAGGTCAACAGCATAGAATCCGTGGAATGCTACTGAGGCTTTTCGGTCTAGGAGGCAAATTGGTCGAACATATGGCGTTGTAAAGTTTATCATTCTGGAAATGAGAGATTTCAGATGATGGATGTCATTTTTTGATCGATATCAAAACTTACCCATCCAAATGAAATACAAACATGTGAAACTCCTTATTAACTTCACTTCGCTTCATATTTGGCTCGATATACTTGACCTTCAAATGAGAATCACTGGAATTATAACCTGGAAAATAATTTCATTGAATTTATACCTTGAAGAACTGTGTATATTGGTCATAGTCATCCATTTGCGTTGTTTTAAGGCCAAGTCCAATCAAGAATTTCCGAGGTGGAAATATTTGATATCTTCCGCTTTTATTTGGCGCTCCGAACGCACCTCCAAAAACTTTTAAAACAAGTATTTAAAATGGTCCCTATTAACCTATTAATTCAGCAAATTCTAACCAGCCAAGATGGCCGTAGGAGATACAATTACTCCAGAATTAAAAGTAACCCATTGACCTCCAGCTTTGATGAATATATTTGCCATCCAAGGAGCTTTAGTACGGGCGTCCCAACTAACCTCGTCAACCTTTCCACAGTTTGGGTCTCCTCCTTCCAGGAAATCTACATAATAAATCCTTTGTAATTAGTATTGATTTTTTAAAGAATAAACTTAGGATTAGTTCCAACTTCTAATATATTACTACCTCCAGGTTTAGAAGGATATTGCGCTTGCAAACTCCGGAAATAAAATGCTAGCAATAAATAGGAAATCAGATGCATTTTTCAACAAAAATTAAGTGGTAAAATCAACAAAGAATTTACGTATGCCTTTCTTTTAATGCGGATTCAATACTTGCAGATTCTCAGAATGGCAAAGTGCAATCTATTCTTCCTAACAATGAGCTGGATTCTTCCAGATTTCAGAAGATTTGCATATTCTTGTTAATAGCCTCCATGAATCTTACACATCTTTAGCCTATAAGTATATTATGCCCTATCAATAATTAATAATCAAGGTAGACAGCCCCTCAAGCAGTGTAATTACTGTCTTGTATCGAAAAAGGTAGATAGATGTAAACAAGTAAAAAACTTGTTTTATTTGCATTTGAATAACTAATTTATAAAAAAAAGTTTAAAAAAGTGTATCTAAATCTAAGGATAAACTTACAATAGTATACATAAGCAAGTATACTTATATAGTCAATAATTTAAATAACTAGAAGTTAATTACAAATTGGAAAGTTTTAGATTTAAATACGATATTATTCGCTATCGATAATTTATAGGTGTAAATCCTTGATCGTAAGAAGCAGAATCCCCATCCTCAGAGGATTCTTCAGCTTCTTCATACTTGACCTTCTTCCTCCCACCACTTTCCGGTCTTCCAATAAGAGATGCAATCCTCTCGGAATCAATCCTGGATTTCCCCAAATCAACTGTCTCAGCCACATCCTTATGACAAGTCTTGATGTGCCCCTTAAGCACAGTATTCAACGAGAATTTCTTTCCACAACCTTCGATGGGGCATTCAAAGTCTTTTTCCCTGCGTCCAATGAAATGAAACATATTTTTAAACTCTTGAAATATAATTTTTTAAATATTAGAAAGCTTACCCATGAACCGTTTTGATGTGATATCTCACGTACATTGCAGATTTCAAAACTTTTCCTGAAAATTGAAATAGCTTATGGTCATAAAAATCAATTCTAGGATTAGGAAATTTACCGCAAATTGGACAAGTTGTGCTAGATGTATCCGTATGATATTTCTCATGATCCTAAATATTCAAAATCGATTAAAAATCATATAAAATACAATAGAGGTGTAAACCAACCTTGAGAGCATGTTGATACACAAAAGATTTATCGCAATAATCACATTTGAAAGGTTTATCCTCAAGTCCAGCCTCTTTAGCATACTCTGGATGTACTTGACGAATATGGATATTAATTAGCGTTTGTCCAGCCGCTTTCCCGGTGCATCCCTCAACAGGGCAAGGATGACTCCAACTCCCCTTATTATGCATTACATCCATATGATTATTGAAATGACGTTGTGGTATAGTCTTAGAACATTCTGGGCATTCCTTCGGGTTCCCATACTTGTTTTTTAGTTTACTTCTTTTGACATATAACTTGGCCAACTCCTTGTTTCGAATTCGCTTCCGCCTTTTGACTGGTCCATTTATTTCTGTCGATAAACAATTAATTTTCCTCATTCCAAATGGAAGTTTTTATTAAATCTGAACCTGGATGGCAAAATGTCACATGTTCCTTGAGGTTATTAGGCCAATTAAAAGATTTTCCACATCCAGGGACGGTACAATCATATTTTTCCCTGACCGCGCTGTGAGTGAGTAAATGCCGTTTCAACTCTAGATTTTAAAAAATCCAAAAAAATTACATTTTTTAAAGTCTTGTACAATATTTATAATTATTTATAAATAAAAATAATAATTTTTTACGGGGTTCTAGCATAATTTTTCCGCATTGTTCGCAAGGTATCTTTCTGATCATTTCATTCTGATGGTGGTACCTCATATGCTGTTTAAGTGCTTGTTTTGACCTAAAATAAAACAAATAATTGAATTTTAGATACTTACATATAGCCAGTCTACAATTTTACTTACTGAAATTCTTTGGCGCATTTCTCGCACAATTGAGTCTCGAATCGGGACATGTCATAACCATTCTCTCTTGCCCAATCAGGATGGGTAAGAATAACATGCTTATTCTTGACTTGGTAATTCTTTTGTGGCAGAAAACAGACCGGGCGACCGAGGAAATTGGCTCATTTCGATGCATACGTGCTATATGAGCATACATTGATTTTTTCGCGTAGTATTTTCCACAATGAGGGCATAGCTCAGTCTTGGGACCTTCTGCTTCATCCTTTGAACCTTTCATTCTCCCCTGACTTTTTGGGCCAGAGTCTTCATTGAGGCGTTTACGACCTCTCTTCCTCCCCCTTTTTGGTTTGGGTTCTTCATCTTCTTCGATTTCTTCGTGTACCTCTTCCTCCTTCTCTTGTAAATCCTCATCCTCAGAAGCTCCAGAGGATTCTGAAGGAGTTAGGGGTGGCATATATTCATCCTCGCTAATTGGGTCTTGAGCAGGTGCTTCATCTTGAAGGGAATCATGGACAGAGTCCCGAACATCAATAGTAACAGCCCCATCCCCATATACATCCAATTCCTTTGATTTTTTAGGCTCTTTAATTGACTTACTAGTGGTATTGACACTATTGGAGGAGTTTGAAACACTTTCAGCGGCTTCCTTTGACTTTTGAGCACTTTTTGCAGAGATTTCAGGCTTTGAAGAGGTTCCGGATCTAAATTGTTTGAGAATATTTACATTTAAACATTTATTTTTGGAGTAAGGAATAAAAAATGAAATACTTTGCAAGTCCCTCTTTAGACTCTGGCTTGGAATCTCCTTTGACTTTTGATCTGGACTTTTCAAGGGATTTTGGATCTTTTTTGAGCTTGGAATGATACTTTTCCAGTTTTAAAAGATTCTTTTTGATACCTATTTGAATTTAAATTGTATTAAAATATGATTCATTCAAGAATTAAAGCCTTTACCTTCGCCAAAACAGTCTAAAAGGTCTGCACCAAAGGGGATATAATCTTGAGTGTTAATAGGCTCGGGTTCAAAGGGCGAGGGTTGCTCCACAATTTCAATTTGAGGCTCTAGGAGTTCGTAATCTGTCAAATTAAATTATTAAACCAATAAGAAAATACAATTTATCAATCTATTCTGGAATAATTATACCTTCAATAGGTCCTTCATCATTTATTTCCTGAGCTTCCTCCTTAACCTTTTTAACTTTAGGCTTAAGCTTTTTCTTACGAACCCGCCTATTATAAAGAGGATCTTCGGGGAATGCCTTTCTTTTTGAACCTGGGACAATTATAAAAATTAAAATTGTATATTCAAATGAACCATTGCAATTTAACTCACTCATTCCAACGTTAAAACACTTTTGAATCCGACAGAATTTGCATCGATATTTCCTCTTCCCATCAGGTTTCAAACTAGGAGCTAGATCGCAATTCCCATCCTTTTCGCAGACATACTCTTCAGGATTCGAGGCATATCTCTTGAAAAAAGCTTTGCATCCTTCGCAGGTTAATACACCAAAATTGAAATTGCCTGAAAAAATGACTCCGTGAATTGAAGGTTTTCATTGAATGAAAAAGAACCACATTACCATTTGATTCGTCCCCGCAAACCAAACAGGAGTTTAAAGATTCTATTTTTGCAAGCAATCCAGTTCCATTATCCTGCTCTTTTTTGGTATTCTGCGAGGCATCTTCAACCAGAGCTTTTAATCGGTGTTGCTGGAATTGCTGGAGCTTGGATTGCGGAGCTAAAGAATAAAATTACGGATTAATTGCAATAAAATTCAATGACAAGGGGTGACATTTTACCTGTCATTCCTAGAGAAATGCACTTTGAGAGACGACATGATCGGCAACGGGACTTTCTGGTTCCTTTTAAAGATGTGCCGGGTGACAGGTCACATTTATTCCCAGAACTACAGGTATACTCCTCCATATTTTTCAGAAATTTTTTGAAAAAGGATTTGCACCCTTCGCAAGACACGACTCCATAATGGGTCCCTACATAGAAGTCAATTTTAATTAATTTCAATTGCAATGACATGTTTTAATTGAAATTGACGTTACAAACCTGAGGAAATATCCCCGCACACAGCACAATCCATGTCCAATCCTTGTCGGACTCGGTCCAATTAAATGACTCTAGAAAGTAATTAAATATTTTTAAAGAATTTTAAATTTTAATTTTTAAAACATTACAGGATACACAATATACCTCAAGTTTCAAGTATTCTGGCTGGCCTGACACATCCAACGACGAAGAATGAAACTTTTAATTAATTGGATTTAATTTTAATTAATTAATTATCGTACTTTTATCAGAAAATTGACATATTTTTGCCCAGTTTCAATTTATCGACCAAAACTCGGAAATTCTTTTGAAAATTGAGGAAATGCAATGGTCTGGGATTAGTCTTTCATTCTTTTAAACCGTTCGCGTTCCAAGCCAAAATTAATATTTTGAGCTCTCGACTCTCGAGCTAGTCATATTTAAATTTAAAATCTCACAGCTAATTGAGGTGGCTTAAAAGTTGAATGCACTGGACGCAAAATGAGCTTTTTACTGTTAATTTGATCCTGAGTTCTCTTTAGAAGCTCACGTTTAACAATAACAAAACTTTCTACCTAGAAGCTACCTTAGGATTAGTCAAGTATGTACTGATCCGTATAATTAGGATATATCAATTAACGCCGATTCATTCTTCTTGGGACATACAAATATACTAGGATATCTTGAAATAAAGATAGTAAAGGTTTTAATTTTACAGATAGAATAATAGTAATACGGGATACGGATCCACAATAATACGGATTAATACGGATCGGTATTGTGGAGAAATTGAGCTTTGAAGTTTAATTTATCCATAAAGCCTTTGCGAATTGCGATTGAACCTTTTGGATTTTAACTTTTAAGTTAGGTAATTTGGTGGCATGCTTTTAAAATCCTTAAAATTTCTGATTGTGTTTGTGTTAATCCTCCTAGTCTTTCTGAATTTATTTGTAATTTCCAATCGCCACCTTCCCCAAATTTATTTCTATCCGGAAATAGCATCTGGAAATGTACAAAGCCCTGCTAAGAAAATTCACTTTGTAGGTGTCAATAAATCTGAAGGGAGAAATAATTCAAATCCATTTTTCGACCAAATTGTAATGAATAATAAATTGTGAATCTATAAACTTTATGAGCTGAATTTTAGGAAAGAACGTTTCGATTCACGTCGGAGGAATCTCGCCGATTTCGGGCCAGGCGTCAAAAACTTGAGGAATTTTGCAAAAGGAATGAAATCCGAAATAACAAAATATTTCCTCGAAAGAAGTTGTGGATTTATCACAAATATAAAATTAATGGGTAAGATATTACCTAATTACCTATTACCTAATTTTGAGTTATGGACATAAAACGATCTGCTAACCCTCGTTTAAATATCCAGGAATACCTCTGTGACCCTGAAATGGTGTCCAATTTTCAAGGCTGCCTCGACACCCCTTTTTGCCACCCTCTCAAAAGTCAAGGCTGCTCTTTCCCCAAGGGTCGAAGCTCAAATCATACGAGGGCAACTCACCTTCCTTGACATTGCCAAGCGCTTCAGATTCGCCCACCCCAATTACCACGAAAAAACTTCATTGAACACCGAAAACACCTCAGATTTGGTTGTATCCCTTCTCCTTGTCCGACATCCTTTCTCCCGCCTCGTGTCCGCATTCCGTGACAAGCTTGAGCGGAGATCAGGACGAGATTTCTATTTTCGGAATTACGGCCAAAAAATTCAGAGACTTTTTCCAGACACAAAATCCAATCCTCAACCTCCAGGCTCTCCACCAACATTTCTCCAGTTTGTCCAATATCTTCTGGCGACTCACCCAGACTCTTGGGATGAGCATTGGTCTCGGATTGTCACAGAATGCTCTCCATGTACCACGAAGGCGGATCTTATTCTCTTCGCAGATTCCCCAACATTTAATTCGGAGATCCAGGTTATATTTGACAAAGTACTTCGACTGACGCCCAAGGAGGAGTACCAAAGGATATGGAATAGATGGGCTAACAAAGGTCATCAAGGTCAATCAGGAGGTCAGCGGAATATTACCTCTTTGAATGAATTAACGCGGGAATATTTTAAGGGGATCCCGAAGAGGATGGTTGAGGATTTGGCAAAGATTTTTAGGGAGGACTTTGAAATGTTTGGATATTCAACCACTAATTAATTGGCCAACATTATTGCACAATTGACCTTAAATTACACTACAATAAAAGTTTTTAAATTTAAAATCGTGTTTTAATTTTGGCTTGCACATTCATGTCCATTCGCCCCCATTTAAATCATATTCGCCTAGTCCCTGTACTTTTATACACCAATTTCGATATTGTTTTATCTCAGAACTCTTCAAAATTAAAATTCTGGAAATAAAACCCTTTTAATTACAATTAATTAATTAATTGACACTGTTGGAGTACCATGAGTGCAGCTGACTTGGCTGAGTTGGTAAAGAAGCTCAATGCAAAATATTCAGCAGCCCCCTTTGAATCTCCCACAGGTAGGTCAAAAATATTTGAAATTCTAATAATAATATTATTATTTCGAATTTTAATTCATGTCATATGTCATTTTAATCCGCAGGAAATCGAGCTAAAAAGGCGTCTCCTTCAATTACAAATAAAAACAAAATAAGCCAAATATGTCCAAAGCCAAAGTACTCAAAAGCCCACTCACTTTCTTCTTCGGAGGATATTCAACAAGATGGTAATTCTTTCTTTAATTAGGTTTCTTATTTTTATATGTAATTTGGATTTAAATTTTAAATTAGAATCAAATGAGCTCGAAGATGTCGAGGAACCGACAAGTCCTAGTCTCTGCCAAGACATGGATCAAAGTTTCCTGGAGAGTGGTGAACCTGACCAAACTATATTGGACGAAGGAGGTCCAAAACAGGTCAAGCAAGAGGTTGAGGATCCTTTTGAAACTGATCTGAATACACCCAACCCTGGAAGAGTTGAGGATGATCTGTATTCTTGTTTTGACGAAAGTAAGATTAAGAACCTATACAATTTTTTTAATATATGTCATAAGGTTAATTTCATATTTATTTGAATGTAGATCTTCAAAATAAGTTAAAAAAGCTTGACAAATTAAGGAATGTGGATTCGGGAGAGTCTGAAGGCCATTCTAAGAGAAATTCCGATGAGGAGAACGATGAAGAGGATGAAGAAAGTGAATTTCCAGAGGCAAATGTCAAATGTGAGATGTTAGAAGACGAAGGAGAAGAGGAGGATGTCCAAATCCCCATTTCCCCACCAGAACCTGTCAGAAAAAAGAGGGGAAGACCTCGTAAAAAGCCAATCTCTGATCCTAAAGAAGATTCAGAGTATGAAGATGCCGTTGTCCTTGAAGAATCCGACTTTGAGGACACCCAACCGAAAAAGAGGAAAAGGAAACCCTCAAGGAAAGCTCTACTCCAGCCAAAAGAAGAGCCAGATGACCCTGATTTTGATCCGGACGAAGAAGAACACATGAAAGATAAAGATTACAAGGTGAAGGGTGGACGTAGAGGGAGAGGAAGACCTAGGAAAGGTTCAGAATCAAATTACGAGTCTGGTATAAAGCGCGTTAAAGATTCAAGCGAACGTGGGAAAGGGAAGAGGGGTAGGAAACCAGCTGGGAGTCTCACCTGCGAAGTCTGCCAAGAAGTATTCAAAAAGAGATACTATTATTCTATGCATCGATTCAAAGGTATACATTTATGACGCTTTAAAAAATATTCGTATCTTTCAATGTTAATTTTGATTTACAGAACATGGGATTTCAGAAGTGATGTGCTCTAAATGCGGTCTGGAATGCCCTAATCAGTATGATATATTAATTTAGATTATAATACTCGTAGTAGTATATGATTTATTAATGTTTTAAATCTTTATATTTAATCCTTAGATGGGTTCTAAATAAACATTTGCATTCCCACGTGGAAGGAAAGAATTATACCTGTGAACATTGTGCTCAAAATTTCAAGTAATCCTATATTTTCAATATGCCAAAAAATGACTATAAAATCTAACAATATTTAAATTCTCAGGTACAATAATTCCCTGAAGGTAAGAAATTCGAATCTATCTTAAATATCATTATCAATTTAACTAGATATTTGAAATATTTTAAAATAATTGCTCTTTTTCAGAGGCATATTCGAATTGTTCATCTTGGTAAGTTCGGTTTAAGTCTTTTTCGAATTTACATATTTCTGACGTGAATGCATTAATGGGATTTTTAGGCGAAATGAAATCAATTTGTTCAGACTGTGGGAAATGCTTTACCCAACCTTCAGGGTTATATGTTCATCAAAGACTTGTCGTAAGTTCCTTAAAAGAATTTAGTTTAAAAAAAGATTCGAATTCTAGGCATTAATTAACACATTATTTAAAATTACAGCACAATCATTTGAAGAAAGATGGGACAGCTGGATATAAAAGAGGTTAAAATTCAACTCAATTTATCATTATTAAAAAAAGAATTCAAAATCCTATGAATTAATGTCTTTTCTTTAACAGAACATATTCCGGTAATTCTTAAATGGACTTAAATAATCCTTTCAAAAAATATTAAATGTCAATTTTTTTAGAGTACATGTGAGGTGTGCGGGAAGCAATATTTTTCTCAATTCTACCTCAAGTAAGACTTGCTATATCTGTAAAATAAGATCATATTTTAATTTGATTACAAAATTAACATTTCATTTAGATATGTCCATATGAAAGTGCATAATAAAGAAAGAGCAGAAGAGGAAGGGACCAGAAGCCCTATGAAGAATAACACTTGCTCAGTCTGCGATAAAGTATTCGTGAAAAGGGTACCCTACCAATTTTTATAATTGCAGAATTTGATATTCAATAATTTAATATTATTATATTTATTGTATTGGAATAGGAAACTTTGAGGTTCCACGTCAAGACCGTTCACGAGGTACGAATATAGCTCTTTTTCAATTTAATCGTATAAATCTTAATTAATCATTGCAGGGCTATACTCCTTACCCCTGCTCTATTGAAGGATGCACTGAATCTTACAAGGACAAGAGAACATTATACAATCACAGTAAGATTCATTTTCTCCCTTACTTAAAAAATTTGCTTTAAGAATCTTAAGATTTGTATTATTTTTTAAAGAAATTCTTTAAATCTAATACAACATTTTCTGAATTTTTTGATAATTAAAGTTCGGAAAGTGCATCCTGATGAAGCCAATCAAATTCCAGAGGTAAGATTTAAAAAAACCTCAAAAATGATTTAAAGCTTTTATATAAAAAACCCATTTACTTTTTTAGGCTGCCTCGAAATACACTTGTGATTTTTGCGGAAAGCAGAATTTTTATAATAAGGCTGGATTTGAGCTTCACAGGTCAACCCATACCAAGGAGAAGCAAGTCGTTTGCCCTATCTGTCGCAAGGTGGCTTTAGAAAATTAAAATACAATTCTAAATTCTTAGAAAAAATTAAAATATCGTACATTCTAATATAATAGGTATTCAATTCCAAAACATACATCAAGACCCACATGGAAGGAGTACATGGGTATGGAGGGAAGGTTTTAATTTGCGACTTCCCAAATTGTGCCAAAAGATTCTCAACTAGGTAAAATTCTTTCACATTTCAATGCCTATCAACTCAAAATTATGCTTTTAAAAAATAGGAAATACCTGCTTGATCATGTGAAAAAACACAAGAGAAGTAAAGAGGGATCAATTCGACCTTATACTCGCACAAAAAAGAGTATTCAAGGGATTCACAATGACCTGGAATTAAGCGGAAAATCACCTCGACCTCAAAAGCCTCAACCTGACCTCTCACATCATTCAATTCCTCAAGATGGCTCTTCCCAGCCAATTTATACTTTCCCACATCAATATCAGAATAACCCAAGCGGGAATCTTTCAAATTACTCGGCTCAGGCTCCTTATCAATTCCAGGGGGTTTCCCATCAATTTGGTCAGCCCAGTGCTTTTTACGGCTCTCCATCGGATTCTTATCAGGTTTTTTTTTCAATTTATATGGGAATTATCATCATTTTTCTTATTAACAAATATTTCAGGAGTCATGTCACGAGTCATATAACGTTGAATCACCGCCACAGCTCCTCCCACCGCAGAATCCCTCACCCTCAAAGGTTGGAACTGAACCCAAAGGTGTAGGAATTTCACCAAAATCCAAACTACGGAAATCTCCAGTCCGCCTTGAAGAATTCTCTACTGTAAAGGCGACAAAAGAAGCACTCGCGTTAAAATTGGCCAAACAAAATGCGAAAGAAGAGAAGAAAAAGAAGGAAAAAATGGTCAAATCAAATAAAAGAAAAGTGGAAAAGGAAGGGAGTGTTACTTGTCACATTTGTGGTAAGAATTCAACGAATTTCTACAAATCTACATCAAGATTTTTAACGTATAAATTTTTTTTCATAGGACAAGTATTCTCAAGCGAAACATATTTCAAATATTATCATTTACGGAAACATACAGATCAGAAATATAAATGTATTCCATGTAATAAGGAATTTGCAAGAGCACAAACGCTTAAACATCATCAAGTCACTGTTCATGATGGAATCATCCCGTATGTCTGCCCTGAAGAAGGATGTCAAAATGAGTTTAAAGATCGTAGGTCTTTCAAAGCACATTTGCGTAAAGTTCATCCAAATAAAGCTGATGATATCCTGAATTCCTTCCTGGATTCGGGCCGGGAAAAAGGTAGGAGTAATGCGACGAAAGATGTGAAAAAGAAAAAGTCTGATGGGATTATACAAAATGTGCCACTGGTGAAAGATCTTCGTGGGCCAATAGGCCGTAAACAAATCTCAAATTATATTCAAAGGTATCAAATCCAAGAGGGATACAATAATATGGGGAGTTTTGAAGGAAATAGCCCTCCTCCTCCTGCCTCTTCTACTACTACTGTATATTTCCGAGGGAATCTTCCGATTTTGAGCCAAGGGCAGGTTCAAACTTATTTACTTGGGGGGCAGGGTCAGGAGATGGGCAATGTTCCACAATTTTATAATTAATTGCTTTCATAATCCTTGTTCATACGTAAATATTATAATAATTTCATTCGGATATTTATAGATTTAGAATTATAGATTATAATATAATCTTAAATCCAGATCATCTAGATACTATATTCTCTTCGTTTTGGAATTAATATTTGGTTAATACCTAGTTTAGTTTAGTTAAAATTTTATTTATTTTTGCAATATTTCAAATACTATCACCTAATTTTTCGTAAATAAAAGAAAAAATTCAGACTTTAAAAATGTGCGAGCAACATAAAAGTATAAGTTACATTTTATAATATTAATTAATAATTATTGTAATATTTATGTAATGCTAATTGAGTAGGTACTAATCGAATTAAATCGAAAGCAATAAAGAATACTAATTGTCATAATTGATATTCTGTACATGACTATATATACTATACTTAGGATTAGTAGTAGTACAAAGTATAACTACCTAAATATTTACAAGTATTGTGGAATATGGAAATATTAATGCATATTTAGATATTAGTAGGTTACTTTAATAAGGAGGATATGCAATTAGAAGTGAAAGAGTATATTGGAGGTAGTGAAAGAGTATATTGGAAGTAGGTAGCTATTTATATGTGGGAAAATATCAAAAGGATCAGAAATATTGTTAAAAATACGAGTAGGTGAGACTGGGTAGAAATGTAACAAAATTCAGAAAAATGCCTATAATTTTTTCTACAAAAATAGGTTTTAAAATTTGACAAGTCAGGCTTGTTCCTCATACTCTT
>JAAZTK010000027.1:0-39833 GCA_036507255.1 Megalothorax incertus | reverse complement strand
AACACGGACGGCCGGCCGGCCGGCTGGCCGGCCGGCCGGCCGCACGGACAGAGCGATTGTATTGGGTCCGCTAGCGCGAACCCAAAAAGCCGCCCCTACATGTGATGGCTTTTTGGAGTCTGAGATTGATTTCCATCCGCAAGGCCGATATGTCCATCACCACCGACCATCGGAAGTGATTGAATAGAGTGACGATTCCCGACATTACCAAAAAGCTGACCCAATTCCAATTCTTGCGAGAGAGTGTCCAGTGACGCTAGTCAAAAAAAGCTTTGAAAATGTCGTTTTTTTAAAAAATGACCTTACTTTTTGGATTGTGATGATATTCATCCTCTTCTGGTGGATGAGGATGGAAACTTGTTAATTCTTCAACGCTTAAACGATCAACAAGACCTGCTCCAATGGAGTCTCCTAAAACATTAACTGCCGTCCGGAATCGGTCCCTGAAAAAGATTTTTTTGGCGTCTCATTCGAAATCAAATTAATTAAAAAGATCTTACAAAAGCCAATCCACTGGCAAGATGTAAGAGACGTATTCTGCAGGAAGTCCAATGACATTTAGCACCATCACCATTGTCACAAGTCCAGCCTGAGGAATTCCAGCCGCTCCTATTGAAGCCGCTGTACTTGTAATTGAGATAGCCTGCAAAATATTACGGATTTAAATTAAAGCTATCGTAAAATCTTTATTAAAATATTATCCTTACAACAATACTTCCAAAATTAAGTGGAAGTCCATGCATTTGGGCTATAAAAATAGCAGCGACCGCTTCATCTAAAATAAAAAGTATTATTTTCAAATTCCGAAATGATAAGGTCAATCTATTTACTTACATAAGGCAGTTCCATCCATATTAATGGTCTGAAAATGAATAAAATTGTGATAAAAAATTAAAAATCCTACAATTCTATCCGATTTTTTAATTGAAAATTTTAAAAAGCACTTACAGCGCCTGCAAAATCAAGAATATTATTTTTAAATAATTTTATTATGATTTTTGCAATTAGTAAATTTTACCAATTGGAAGTACGAAGCGAGCAACTCGTGGATCAACCTTATTTTTCTCCTCCAAGCATTTTATTGTCACCGGAAGGGTGGCTGAAGAGGAAGCTGTCCCGAAAGCAGTCGCCATCGCCATGGCCTAAGCCAATTAAATTAAAAGAAATACAAAATTACAGATTAAAGTTCATAAATATACCATATTGCCAACGAATTTGATGGGCATCGTTCGTGTTACAACGCCGTAAATGAGGGGTAGCACAAAGAATCCATGAATAATGAGTCCAATAAGAACGGTAACAAAATACATGCCCAACTTCCGGAATACCTCGCCAATATTCTTCTCCTCTAGAAGCTGTCCAGCAATTAAGAAGCAGATTCCCACCGGAGAAATCCAGACTACCCAATTTGTAATCTTCATCATTGCCTCAGATAGATTTGTAAAAAATCCCAGGAGCATTGTCCCCTCGCCCCCCATTTTGCTTAGCGTCACTCCCAAAACCGTTGAAAAAACTACAAGTCCGAGGATATTTGTTCCATCAACAAATTGACCACGTATTCCCCATTCATCTTTAGGGGCATCAGGCTCATTAGGATTGTATATGATTTGAGTTTGATATTGTTTGATTGTAGCCTCAATTAAATTGGGTGGAAAACAATTCCGAATCAAGTCCATCAAAGTATCCGCTACGGATTTATCAAAATTAAAGATCTATTAAGAATCTAATTAAAAGTAGGTCAGCTCCAACCTGTCGTGACATTCCTTCCACCACCATTTGTAATCGGATTTGGAAGATCCCCATTTTTAAGGTCTCCAGGTCGGATTGTACTCACAAGAATAATGCCCAATACAACGGCACAAAATGTAGTGGAAAGATAATAAATGATTGCTCGATAGCCGATTTTTCCAGAAAGTTTCAGGTCCAGGGATCCAATTGCTGTGATCAGGGATGAGATTATAAGGGGGAGGATTAGGGATTTGAGCATTCTGGAAATGAAATTGGATTTTTTATTCAAAAAATATTAATTCAATTGCCATAAAACACACCGCAAAAATATATCTCCAATAAATTTGATGTACATCACATCTCTGGGTCTCCATTCGCTGCTAGCAGCTCTGAATATAAATCCCAGTGATATACCAGCAATTACTACATTTTTAAAAAAAATAAGGTATGTAAATTATTGTCCAAAATCTTGGGGGAAAGGTACCTCCAGCCACAGTGAGAAGCGTCAATAAATTGGTACGCAAGCAGCGTACTAAAAAATTTAAAAAAAAGGAACGCTTAAAAATTCAAATGGCATTTTTTAAATACTAATAATATGTATCTGCATTTCAAAGTTTTACCTGCTTTATTAGCTCTCTCCTTCCCCATCCTTTATACTCCAAATTTAATAATTGGACTTTGAAATCAATTGGATTAATTTGGAAGCGTCTTCAATCTGGATTCTGACAATTCCAAACAAAAAATATGCATTAAATTAAATTTCTTCCATTTAATCAATGCTTTCACAAAAGCCCCTGGGGAAAGACAAAGTAATTTCTGACTGATCACACGATAGACAAGCGATCATAATGCTTAATTTAAAACCTTTAAATACAACAGGCCAAGGTTAAGATGAGAAATAAAATTCTTAGAAGATCGTCTCACTTGAGTTGCAAATTAAATCTCCCATGTCTTACATGCATGTGCCTAAAATCATATGGGTCCAATATGCAAATTGCCTAAAATGTTTAAAGGTGTATACGCTTAGGAGGAAAAACAACAAAGGAATAAAATGTGTGGGTTTAATACTCGTAAATAAATTCAACTTGACAGTATAGACACTCTCGAGTATTATGCATACAGATCTGGAGGGTGAAATCGCAAAACTCCTATACAAAATACATATTACATGATATATCGTGCACATATGTACTATATCTGTGTTGCAAATTAACCTGCGTCTGAATATTCATATTAATCCATCCAAACACACGTCTTCCGAATAAGGAATCTTAAAAAATATTTGGGCAAGTCTGTATTATAAACACAATAAAAACAAATTTTTTCCTTATGGCTTTTAATATTATTGAATTTACGGGTACTAATAGATAGATAAAGAGCTATTCTATTTTAATCTGCAATATCTGAGCTCCCTATCAGAAATTAAGTCGAGCCGTTCTGGGCGTCAATCAATCTCGAAACAATTTCACTTTCTTTTAAGGTGGGATTTAAACCGTGTTTCCTCCTATGTAATACTACTACTGCTACTAATCCTAAGCTAGGAAGGTACATAATGCACTATCAAAATAAACAGGGCTTGATATCTTTATTGAATGCAATCTCTTTGCATACATACCTAATTATAAAGTCGTAAACTCCTTGAATTTAAATATTATGAGCTGGGATTTGGAAATTATCTGCTTATATCAGTATATGTAAGTCTAAAGGAAATAAAATATTTGTAAGTGATGTTTTCTAAAAAAAACTCAAAATGCCTACCTATATGTAATACATATTTCGCAATCTCTGAATTTCTCAGGGCTCAATTTACAGCCTATTAGGATATTATATAATCAAATATCAAATATATATCACTTAAGAATATGGGCCTAATTGAATTAAAAAAGGTTTTTAAAGCAAAATCTTACAGTACAGCTCAAGTGGCGTCCTTCCACTCTTCCGAGTAACAATTCGCAATAATATTTAATTGCAACTTTGCGAATCTTTTTTTGAGGGGGGATAAAAAGTTAAAAACACGAGAGGATTACAAGTTTTAACGTCCTTCCGACGACTCTTTAAAAGAACGAAAGTGAACCCCAACTTATTTGTAAAGACGACACTCTTTTTGGGCAAAAAATGTATATGGGGGAAGTTGAATTCTTGTTACACTCTTTTGATGTCTTGAAGTCAACTTCAACTTGTCAAGGGATGAGACGTGGATTGTTGTAGTAGTACCTAGTTTGGCTTGTTAATATTATATGCTATTATGAGAGGAGCAGCTCCATTTAGTAAATGGCTGCATAGGATTAGCAAGCTTCGAAGGTGTGCAGATGAGTGGTGGAGGGGCGACAAAGGATCCAGTACATTGTTGTCTTTTTTTTTGCACCAACCACAAATTTAAATTTAAATACAAGGGTGATTTACTGGTCTATTCTCATAATAATAATCCCAATACGCCTTGAGCAGGATCTGATATTCTATTTCTGAATATTACCCGAGTTATAATATTAATATTATAAGTATAGCCTAGGTATGACTTAATCGCACACTTGTACCCCCTCACCTTTGTCAACTTTTTGTATTAATCGTAAATTGCAAATGAAAGAGGATTCACAAAAAAGGTGACAAAATCCAATATTCGCAATTGATTCAAAATGATTAATGGGGGCCCAGAATGCGATCACAATTCTCACATTTCACTTAAAAAATGAATTAGGCAGCTACGATCGATTAAAGTTTAATCACAAAGTACAATACCTATTAAATGCAAATTCCCCCGAGTTAAAGTTAGATTATCCGTAAATAAATTCATTTAAAACAAGATCCGTAAATCCCAAGATTTTTCCAGGTAACTCTCCGGCAAAAAAAGTGGGGTTTTGAAGAGGTTTTTGACGTACATATGAGGATTGAGGATGAGTACAAGTATTTATAGTGGGTTTAAGAAGGTAAATAAATTCAAAAGCGTGCTTTTTTGCACTTGAAGTCTTGAATGAAATGCGAATAAAATTAAATGCATAATCACATCACATCACACGCTCTTTCAAATGTGCTAATCAAGCTCTTCACAATTAATAGATCCATTTCTACAGAATACTGATTCATATTCTGCAGTCTGTTTTAAGCATATCACTGCACTGCTACTTAAATACTCGTATTTAGCTATAATGTATTTGTAGGTATATGATTCTAGCTAAAATTTCACACTTGCGAAAAATACCCAGAAGATCCTGAGGTTTTGTTAACGTGGAGGTATTAATATCGCATAAACTGTGTAAAAGACAAACATTTAACGTGCATTTTAAAGTCTCCTTCATCAATACTATTTAATTGTACATAGATATTATCATCAAATTGACAAATATATGCCAATTAGGGCAATCTAATGCAAATATATCTATACCTGATGTGGTTATATCAGTTTCAGTATTTACGGCTAATTCCAATCAGCTAGATTATACCATATGCGTGCGTATATTGCATGTTGATGTTTATAGGAAAATACACAAAAAACAACCTTAATTAAGTTGCAAATCCACTCTAGATTGATTCTTCCAGCCTTCAATCAGATCCAGTTCCATCTTGAATCAATTCAGACACAATGTCACCTGATCCCCTGCCTCCTTTCTTCTTCTTCTCAATTTTTTTTATATTCCTCAGCCTAACAATCCTTCCGGGGGATACTATAAACGAAAGATCATCTTTTAAATTAGCCCAATGTAAGTCTTGAACCAATAAACTCCAATTTAATTAATATATTTCGTTACAAACTCACAGCAAAAGACTGCGGGGATCCAGATCCAGTCCCAGGAGACGTAAGAACAGAAATCCCTTGGACAGTTGCAATATTTTATAGGACCACCCCTTCATCAGAATTCAAATTCCTCGTATCTGGAGCTATACTAGGCCCTTGGACCGTTCTGACGGTGGCTGGCGGTCTTTTTGGAGCACTTCCTCGAGGTTCCATTGGGAAATATCGGATCCCTCCAGTCGGAAACTTTCTGATTGCTGCTGGACTGAACACGACCAATGTAGATTCGAGTGATGAGCATACGCAATTTGCAAATGTAGGTAAACAATTGTCCTTGAAATACATATATAATACTACTACAATACTTTTAATTGAATTTATAACCTGTTCTTCAGGCTTGATTCTTTAATTTCTTCCTAGATCTTAATGAATTCCATTTCCGTAGGTCAGTTTAATCATCCCGAATTTCAATCATCCAGAGACCAATAAGCAATTCCATTTTGTTATATACCATTTGGAGACACACCTGAATTTAAAGACACCCTACGCCCGTTCAATTTGTTTACCATTCGCCCTTCGTCGCGTCAAAGCCAAACCCTTCAAATGGCAATATCTTACAAGTGGTTACAGCCTCCCTCTCGACTCGGATCGCTCTCTAATCCTTCGATCCACGAATACAACAACGGGGAATGAAGATGAATGTGCTTCCGCATTTCGATACCATTACGGAGGGTTCAATGAACATGTATTTTGTACTCGGTCCAGTCCAGGGCAGAGTCAAGGGGATTCTTGTCATCTTCATGGTTCAATTTCAAGTCTAATGCTGACAAACCGATGGTTCCTATCGGGTATTACTGTCCTTATACCATCAAGAAAGAGGAGGACTTGTAATTCTCGAACGCTTCATTTTTCTGCGTATACTCTGGATTGGATTGAATGGATGTTTAGGCATTTGGAATGCCCAAAACAATTTCCTTGCGGTGATGGAAGATGCCTACCTCTTGAGGATGTTTGCAATGGAAGAATTGATTGTACTGATGGCGAAGGGACTGATGAGAATGAAGCTTTTTGCGAAGGCGTCAAGAGTTGTCCAAGCTCTCAGCATCAGTGTTCATTTAGAGGAGGTTGTATTGAGAGGAGTTCAATTTGTGATTCAAAAGGTGAATGCGAGAATGACGCTGATGAGGTAATATGATCTACAATAATTAATTAGGTCTTTTTTATGTAAATCCCGATATTACAGTCGGTGGAAATGTGCCTCAAAGAACGGAGATTAAATCAATTCTTAACGGAGATGATCCCAAAGAAGAATTGTCCCACTCCAAATGCTAGTCAGGTAGGTTGGTAATTAATCCAGCGATTAAAAATCTTCTAACGTACTTTCTAATATTTTAGGGAACGCAAGTATCCTGTTATCATCCAGAAACAAACTTAAATGTCACCTGTACGAATCCTTTGATACCTGGAACAATGGCAAGAGTTGAATGTACTCCTTTTAATAGTCCAAATGTAAATTTTAAAAGCGTGGAAATGAAATGTGGAATTAATGGGAAATGGGAGAATCAAAAACCGTTCTTTTGCTCTTCAGGTATATGCAAAATTGCACTTTTCGTTCCATAATTTAATCAAAAACCCCTTAATTTAGATTGCGGAATCATTCAAAGTGAAATTTTGGGAAAGAAATTCGGGGAGTTGCCTCTCCCGTGGCATGCACTCATCTATAAATTCATTAAGAATGAATATATGCCAATTTGTAGTGGTACGCTGATTGAGGAGTCATTTCTACTGAGTTCAGCAGGATGTGGAGTCTTTAAAGAAGTTGGGGAGGATTTCCAATCTGCTGAAAAATTTAAAGTTGTACTTGCCCCGACTTCCCAGAGTTTTACGGAGAATTCAAAGGATCAGATTGCTCAAATCCTAAATGTATGAATGTCATTTACGAGTATTGATATTTAAAAGATTGATTTTTATTGCCTTTCCAGGTCAAATTGGTATTATTTGCTCCAGGCTCGGATATTGGTTTAATTAAAGTCAGCCCAGGAGCAAAATTAGGATATATTCGACCAGTATGCTACCTAAAATATCAATATAGTCGGCTTCCTAATCCAGGAAAAGTTGGAACAATTGCAAATCATGGCCCTCGGAAGCTGTCAAATGTGAGGATTTTAAGGAATGAAGAATGTCAAATCATGGATGAGAATTCAAACTTATTTTGTGGGGTGATTTCTTCAAATAATGATACAAATCTGGGACTGAATTTGAAGGGGACAGGGATATTTTTTCAAGAGGGAAGGAATCGGAAGAAATATATCTTAAAAGTAATAAAATTGCATTTTAGAAATATCTAATTTAATTATTAAATTTTTTAAAACCTGAATAGGGGATTGCAAGTGGAAAGAGATGGAACGAGAATGAGATTTTTACACACGTGGATGCTTATTCTGATTGGATTATTGGAATATTAGAATCTACCTCATAGGATTTACAATAAATTACCCTTAAAAGCGAATACCATTTAAAATATTTTGTAATCTACGAATAAAAATGCAAATATTCATCAAATTCATTCTGTATTCAAATTTCAAGCAATTTAGTTTTACAAGCATCCTTTTGATATTTCAAATTGATTTTAAATGCAAAATAGTATTTAAAAGCTAAAATATTGCAGGTGTGGAGTAAAGATTTGAATATCAAGCTAAATCTAAGGACTACAGACTAATATTTAAATGGAGAGCATGCTACATGCTATAGGAATTCATGCTAGTATGAGATACGTCTTGAAAGTGAATTTTTAAATACAGATTTTGAATATTTCTTAAAATTTACGTATAATCTTATGGCTATTCCCCATTATCGCTTTCACTGTCCGAAATGAGTTGCAAAAATTGCATCTTTTTGTAAGATTTGGTGGGTGGTTTAATTTTGGTAGATCCTTGAGCGAATCCAGTCCTTGACCCATTCCTCCCCCCTTTGACCTCTTCAGGAGGAACCTTCCGAACGTCATATCCATTCTTGATGAGCAAAGCATCAATCCCTTCAATATTGTACTCTGATTGGGGAATTTGGATTTGTAGATTCCAAGCAATTCGAACGAGAACATTAAGCATAGTATCCTTTAGAAATGGATCCACAAGACCTAGGGATGTGGAATGTGGTGAAATCATCTTGTACATGTCACGAAATGATTCTAGGTCAGTTTTGAGGGATTCAATGACAAGCTTCAATTCATTCTCAGACGCGCTTTTTGAATTCAAATAAAATGCACGTTCAATCCAACCACGACAGAAATTTGTAGTCTTATTTTTGCTTCTTTTTGAAATTACGCCATTCCAACCATTGCCAAATCCTCCTCCAGAAGAAGATGCCGGTGGAAGACGTCTTCCTCTTGAATTGACCACTTCTTCATCATCTTCAAATTGACGTTTATACATCATAAAAGCGTGAGGATCAACCTTGGGGTTATGAGGGATCCTTGATTTGGCTCTTCCATTCTCAATAATTCGAGCTACTTTAGGTGATGGAGCCTTGATGCCATGGACCTTGCTTGTGGAGGGTTCAGAATTTCCGGATTGCAAAGTAGGCCGCTTGGAATTGGAGCTTGATGCTTTGTCAGTGTCTACCTTGGACTTTATCTTGGTATTATCCGAGATTATGGCTGGAATTGAGACTCCTTTGACCTCCTCCTCCTCCTCGTCATCGTCAAAAAGGATTGGAAGGCGCTTGGACGGCTTAATTTGCGGTGTGATTGTTTTTTTCTTGAGAATATCAAGAATTGACGTAATGATGGGCTGAATCCGCGTTGATTGATATTGATATATTGGAAGTAAGTGTACGAGGTAGCTTGTAATCTTTTCACATCGTAGCTTGGCTTCTTTGTTATCTGGAATTTAGGGGAATAAATCAATCAATAATTTACATATTTAGCCAGCTAATTTTTAAATATGAATTAAAACTTACTCTCGTAAGCCCACTTTAAAGCAATTCTTCGCAATTCAAATAGGAGCTTCTTGAGCAGGTCTTCATGAAGGTTGTCGAAATGAAGGGAAATGCTGTCAGAATACAGAGGATTTTCAATAGCAGCTAATTGAGCAAATGTAAATTAATTAATTTACATAATAAAGACAAAGTTTTGCATTTAAAAGAATTTATTCTTTACCTGAAATGTAATCAATCATCAGAATAAGTCCAACACTCCTCTCAACCGGATCCTCCGTCTTTGTAGGATTATTCTACAATATTTTAAAAAATAGCTTGCTTGAAATCAATCAATTTATTTATTAATTGTCTTATGATCTAATTAATTAAAACTTACAATAAAATGATCGATGTGCGTTTTGTTCAGATCCCTCATCCAAGGCAGAACTGGATGATTAAAATGTGCCAACAAATCAAGGGCCCTCGTCTCCGCAAAATTACAATAATCTCGGCAGCCACTGATTAAATCTTTCTTTTTATTTTGATCCTTGGGACTCGTTTCAGCAACCTTGATGACCTCAGACTCCTCGTATTTCTCAGTATCAGTATCTTCTAATAGATCGAATTCCGGCTCCGGTGCGATGACCTCAAAATTGTCCTTATTGCCCTTCCTCTTGCTGACCGCCCCCACCGCTAATTTTTCACATTTAAGAACCTCCATGTCTCAAGTCTCAAACACCTTCAAAAAACAAACAATTCAATTAGAATTTAGATTTTAGTATGTCAACAATGCAATTATACCAAAAAAGCCGGCAAGGGCAAGACCTTGAAGAGTTAATTAATTGAAATAAATTAATTTTTAACTGGACACGATGTCACGAACTCAAACTCTAAAAAATTAAGCAGCCGCAGCGGCCGATACCCCAATTTGAATTTTTACTTTTCGGCGGATCTCGAGCTGCATTTATGCCATCAAGAGCAATGCAAATTCCAAAATCAAATTCTAAAATAAATGCAAATAATTGGAATAAATGGCAATTTTAATAATAAATATTAATTTCAACTCATCCATTGAATAATTAGTGGTAATTTGGTGTATATATTTAACTTTCTTATAAAGGAGGTATTGTTTTCTAACCTTTTGACTCAAAATCAGCTTGCCCCTGATCATTTCAAGTTGCATTATATTTATTTTATTTGCTGATGTACGAGTACTGGACCACTGGTTCACCTTCAAAAAAGTGACAAAAGGTAGTCAAAGACTGGTACCTGAATTAAAATTAAACATGAATCCTTTTAAATCTCATGTTGTTTATTTCATTTCATCAACTGCGCTATGAATTTGTCAATTAAATCTTTAAATATTTTAATTTTATTAATTTGGGTAAAAAATGCCGAGTCTGAGGACGGTTTTGGCTTCCTTAAAGATTTTTTTGGTAATCTTCGAATCGTTAATTGTGGACTTACAATAAATATAATTCTTTCTATTTAAATTCAGATTCAAATTGTGGAAATGTAACTGAAATTAAAGGGGATTTAAGAAGCTTAACCCCTTGGAATGTCGGCATTTTTACAAAGGGTCCCACTGGGGGAAACCTCTCAAGAAAAGGGTCCCTAACCATGAACTTTTATACTTCTGGAGTAATTGTTGGACCATCTCTTATCCTTTCAATAGTTGGGAGGAGATTTGGGAATAACCCCAGAGGAGGAGGAAGCCGAACTTCTCGAGATTTATATACAATTTACCCTCCTGAGAATTTCCGGATTGTGGCTGGAGCTACCGAAGCATCCTCAAGCATTTTCAGCCGTCGTAAAAAGAATAAGGATGATCAAATTCAAATCCGTGAGGTTCAAATTTGTAAATTTAACTGTAATTAGTCAAATTTAATTGATTAATTTGCATATAGGTAAATTATATGGTACCTTTTAATGATGGAGATGCAAAGAATATGGAATATCATTTCATGCTTTATCATCTCAAAACACCTCTAAATTTCACCCCCGTTGTAAACTCTATTTGCATCCCAAGTATATTTGATCATTTCAGCCTATCTCAATTTGATAATGATTTCCAAATGGCTGGATTCATTGAGGCAAAAGAGGGGAGGTTCAAGTACCCTACTCTGAGGTCAACCTCCTCCAAATCTGGATCAAAATCTGAATGTGAAAGAGCTTTCCAATATCATTATAAGCAAATCCCATCGCCTCTTTCTTCATTTTGTGGAAGAGTAGTACCTTCTGGTAAGGCCAATATGCAATTTATGCAAAGATTTGGAATTTTAAATTCAAATTAATTAATTCTTAGATTCTGATGATGAGGAATATTGTTTCCTACATGGAAGTTCAATCTACTTTCCATTTTTAAATGGAAGATATTTCCTCGCAGGCTTAACAGCACTTATCCCCGGTAAAAGACATCGTTCCAACTGCAATTCCAGGCTTTATATTTTTGGAAATATCTATTCTCCACTCAAATGGATTGAGCAAAATCTAAAGTAGTCCATTAATATTTAAATAAAATCAATATTTTGCTAATATTCACTTTGCAATTTATTAAATTCTCAAAGATGCGGAAGCTCCCAATTTGCATGTAAAGAAAAATGCATTCCACTGAATTCCGCTTGCAATGGAATCAAAGATTGCGACGCTGGAGATGACGAGAATGAGATTTATTGCAATGCCATCAACCATTGCAAGTCCACAGCTATCGGAGATTATTCCAGGAGGAACCATCCTTGTGGTATTAATGGGAAATGTACATTTAGCACCCTCTTATGCGATGGGCAAGATGATTGCCCTGATGGGAGCGATGAATCCGAAGAAATGTGCATGATTGATGGCCGGCAAGACATTGGGACTTGGAATAAATGTAATTTACCAGAACTGAATGAGGCAATTCTTCTAAAAAATAAATAAATGCTTAAATCTTCTACTCTTAATTAATTTTACTATAATTTTGTAATTATTCCATAAATGTTTCAGGGAGTCAAATCAATTTGTTCAAATTCATCGGATTTCGCAGAATATGTCCCATGTGAAGTAGCACCCATAGGATGGTCTTATTCAAGGCTTTATTGTTTCCCTCATGTGTTCACATCCACCACCAATTCAGCCTCCCTCCGACTCTCTTGTCAAAAGGATGGTAAATGGAAATCTTTGGATGGACTTGAAACTTTATCTTGCGAGCCAAGTAAGTCCATTGAAAATTATTAATTATGAAAATTATTTTATTAATTTTTTTAAACATAGCTTGTGGGCTAATAAACCAAGATTCTCCCCCTTGGCACGCAGCCTTGTTTAAGCTTTCTCCTCAAGGAACTTACGAATACATTTGTGAAGCTACCCTAATTGAGAAATCCGTACTCGTAACATCAGCCTCATGCTTTTATTCAAGAGGACAACGGCTAGACCTGTACAATTTCCAGATTATCCTATCTCCAATTAGCCAAATCTTTAGTGAGAGCATTGCAAATCCAAATTCCTTCAATTTCAATGTAATCTAACCCCAATCTCCTAATGATTTAAGGGTTTTAATCGATATTTCTCATTATTAGGTGGAAAGCATTTCAATTCCGAATGATTTCAACGCGTCTAGCCCTCAAAATAATATTGCTCTTGTAAAGATCAATCGACCTAGTGCTATTCTAAAAGGTGGGAACTCTGGAAGGGTTCGTCCAATTTGTTATATGCCTTTATCTCAGACTCGAGAGGTTCCAAGGGTTGGACAAGTTGGAAAAGTAATCTCTTATGGGAGCAATAAAACATTTGAAATCCAAAATGTTCCAGTTTTGCCGACGAAAGAGTGCAGTGGGATCTCTTCATTTGACTTTCAAAGTTCCAGGAAGAATTCTAGCACATTTTGTGCTTCATATATCACTCCACCTCCACCTCCTCCTAATAGGAGTGAAAGTAGAAGTAAGATTGACGTAGTAGTAATGAATTTCTTATGATTTACCCCTTTTTTTGGGACTAGGACCCGATCAATGTAGGGAAGAGTTTGGAGGAGTTTCTGGAGAAGGAGGGGCATTCATCATTCTGGATAGGGCTACCAAGAAATACTTTCTCAAAGTAAAAATTGCATATTTTCCTTTCAATCCTCTCTTTTTTCTTAAATAATTAAGAGGTTGGGCGTATTTTTATACACAATATTTTGCGATTTAGGGAGTTCGGAGCCAGGGAGGTCAGTGCGAGAAGAACTCGGCACGTTTATACGCATTTGGATTCATATTCAGATTGGATACTGGAGTCTCTGGAAAAAATATCACATTAATCATTCACCTACCTAGATCATATAATTGATTACATCCTTGCAATTTAAGCCAACTCCTCGAATCCTCCTCTTGTAATACAATAGTTTATAGTGTAGTCGGTGGATCTACACTATGCTTTTTTGGCCAAGGTCGCCTTCTTTTTTCCCCACAAACTCTCGTGGCGTGGTCGAGAGATCTGGAGAAGATATATACCAGGCTTTTATAGAGGGAAAAATACAATCGAATATAATTATAGTCTTTATACACATCCTCGACCATTGTTTCCTCTTCCTCGCCATACTCCCAGCCTCAGATTAAATTTAAAATGCTCAACTTTTTTGTTTTCAGCAACAATTCTCGAACAATAATAAAATTTATCCACAAAGAGGACGAGCGAGCGAGCTTTTTTTTGCATTAGAACTTTGTTTCTAATTTTATTGGCCTACCTAGAGCTTTATATGGGCTTTAACAAAAGCAAAAAAACAACAATATACCTTGATATGGCTCTAGTATAGACCCTAGATCGCATTTGCGTAATTATCAATGGGAGATCTAATACGAGTGGACAAAGGCTGTATTTGGAAGGCTAAAAAAATAATAGATTTTATAGAGGATCGTAAAAATTTGACCTTAAGTCATTAGGTAGGTCGTTAGTTAGTTCGTGATGAGCTCTCCTAGAGTCTTAATGATCTTACAATCAAATTGTAAAAATGCTTTTTAAAAAAATTTTCTCTTTTAATGCAAATTCTCAATTTCAAGTTTCCAGATTCATCAGGTCTTCTAGTTTTATGGCCACCGCGTCTTTTGAAGGGCAAATTTGGAATTTCAAAGACAAATAACGCCTTTAAGGTTATTCTAAAATTACCCCCTGCCATTTCAACTTGTGCTTATACCATTTAAACTTCCTTAGTCCTAGGTTTATACCAGAATTTTAATTATCAAATTATTCTTTGCATATGTAGACCTATAGATCCTATAATACTGATGGAGAGGTCCATATTATTTGCATATCATGCTCATAATTTCATATTTGGAACGGACTGCAAACCATAAACCTTTTTGCAAGGAGCAGATGATCCAATTGAGGGATTATTATTGAAGGTTTTTGCATTAGTGGTGGCAGGAGCCTATAATCATCAATATCTATAGGAGTAGAGTCGCAGTTTTACATGGAATTAGTCTATTAGGTATTAGACGAACTGTGTGCAGTGTTCATTGGGCTAAATATATCGCGAGTCCTACTAATAATACACGACGAATACGATGGTTGGAGGACAACCTTCAAAATATTTAAAAGCAAAAGCTAATTTGAAACAGATTTAAATTCAAACATGGAATCATTTTAACCTGCTATATGACAGAATATATCGCTTAGGCTTAGAGTTAGGATTGGTCCAAGTCTGCTGGAGTTGAATACAAAAAAAAAACTTGTCCCATGTTCCATCCATGAAACTTATTAACAATTTATTGGGTATTCATAGGAGGATGGGGATGTAATGGAAATCTCGGAGAGTTGTTTATTTGGAACTTGGATGGAATCGTGTATTACACAAGCAGCAGAGAACTTGTTTGGTTGAATGAGGGTTTTAGAATAAGAGGAGGAATATAATAATATTGCATAGGGATTCATATACATAATGCTAGAGAGAAGCAGAACCAAAAGTTTATGGGAGAGACAGAATGCATAACATGCACTTGTACTACCTACTCTGTATATAAGGGTAGGGGATATAGTTTGGGAGTCAGTCAGTCGGGCAGTAGAGTCGGAGCTTGTCAGGCCGCCTAGATCGTCGTCCTTCCACTCGGCTAACCAAAGTCAAGGACTCGGGGATTCCTCCTACTCTTTCGGAGTTTTTTTTTCAAAAACAACACTTACTTTCTTTCTACGCCGACAATCTTTTACGGAAATCTTGCCAAGATGAGTGTAGCTCGAATTGAGACAAATAAGGCGGTCTTTGACCGTTACCTCCGCCTTCCACTGGGGGATAACGTGTGTCAAGCTACGTATATCTGGGTAAATATTTGCAATACAATTTTGGAAGATTCCTCAAACCATGCTTGAATTAATCATAATCATTTGTACATAGATTGATGGAACTGGAGAGTATACCCGATCCAAGACAAAGACACTCGATTTCATTCCAAAAACTCCAGATCAGCTCCCCATTTGGAATTATGATGGGAGCTCAACATATCAAGCAGAAGGGAGCAATTCTGATGTTTATCTTTATCCTGTGGCAATCTATAAGGATCCTTTCCTCCTGGGGAACAATCGGCTCGTCATGTGTGACACGTACAAATATAACAAGAAGCCAACAGAATCAAACCATCGATGGTCATGTCTTGAGGCAATGACCAAAGCTAAGGATCAAGTAAGTTGACGAATTCTGCATTTAAAAAAAAATTAAAGAATTGACATAAATCCATCCTTGCTTCAAAAAGGTTCCTTGGTTTGGAATGGAGCAAGAATACTCGCTCTTGGATATGGACAATCATCCTTTTGGATGGCCCAAGAATGGCTTTCCTGGACCTCAGGTGCATAGATTTACCATCTTACTCAGGAATGCATTTCTAAGAATCCATCCTAATGAAACCTGTTTTTTAAGGGCCCCTATTATTGCTCGGCTGGAGCTGACAAGTGCTACGGAAGGGACGTTGTAGAGTCTCACTATCGTGCTTGCCTCTACGCAGGAATTGAGATTTGTGGAACGAACGGAGAGGTAAGGAAAGAGCCTACTTTTGCCCATTCGATCGATAAGCCTTGTTCCCCTCCTTATATAACCCCAGCTAGAGTCAATATAGTATTAGGATGTGGAGCCTAATATTTAACAAATATGTATCTAGTATCTACCTGCTCCTGCATTTATACTACGATATTGTATCAAACCAATAGAAATTGGTGTGCTCATAAATGATTTACTTGTGTACTACTACACTTTTGTACACTATTAAAGTTGATTATATTTACTTGCACTCTCAACTCTATACAGTATTAACCCTATACCCGAATTAATTTATATCCCATTGGTTCTCCTTTGATTATTTAATGCATTAATCACTCGATTGGAAATCCCATTTGGATGTATTCAATATTGCATATGCATAGGCGCTTTAACGAGCTGTTTTCGAAGATATTGGGTAAACAAAAGCGAACCAGGACAAAATATCCGTATTTAAAAGGCATTTAAAAGGCATTTAAAAGGGTAAATATTCGAAGAGTTGAACTTTGGATAGCCTGAATAAAGTACAAATTGACTAATAGTCTAGTCTTAAGCTTGAACTCTTAAACATATTTAAAATGCCCCATTAAAATAGAACAAATAAGAATATTGATCAAGTGTAGAGATATAAGGAAATCTTACAGACAGTTTACTTGAAAGTTGAGGCGTTAACAAATGCTCTGAAATTACATTTAAACCTCCATTTCTATTTGTAGGTTATGCCAGCTCAATGGGAATTTCAAGTTGGTAAGTGTAGATTTCTTAAAAATAGAATTCCTCGTAAGAGGATTAGGCCTTTACCCATGTACTACCTCGATATACGGATATATACGAGTAAAGTACTCTACGGGCTATCTATTTCTTAATCAAAGAAAAAACAATAAAAATGTATAACGACTTGACCAGGTCCTTGCACTGGGATTGATATGGGAGATCAACTGTGGGCTGCACGGTATGATGAATTACAAAGCTTAAATAAATGGATAAATGGCCCATCTTGAACGAAGTTTTTCATTAATCATTATAGATACATCCTCCACCGAGTTGCTGAAGAGTTCCAGGTCATTGTGTCGCTGGATCCAAAGCCTATTCCAGGTAAGGTCCCAATAAAACTTTTATCGACCCTCCTCGAGGGGCGGAAGCCTTAATGAAATAACTTTAACTCTAATCTCAGGGGATTGGAACGGAGCTGGATGTCACACCAATTTCTCAACGAAAAAGATGCGAGATGAGAATGGTATAACTGAAATTGAAAGGGCCATCGATCGGCTTTTCTCGACACCACCTGAGACACATTAAAGCTTATGATCCAAAGGAAGGCCGGTAATTAATGAATATATATAATCTAGCATTGTCTAACCTCTAAAAGCTAAGATTTTAATCCCACGCCATTAATATATTTGCAGAGACAACGAGAGGAGGTTGACAGGCCATCATGAGACATCTTCAATCCACGATTTCTCTGCCGGTGAGTACTCTTCTCGAATAGTTTGTGAAATACACAAGTTATTTAATCCCTTGAAAACAATTTTGGCATATGTCAGCGTGAGAGTTTATTTAAGATATGATAAGTTATCTGGATTTGTAGTACAGTAGCTCTCGAGGAGAAAAGATCAGATATCAGTTGATCCTCGGGCTCCTCGTAAATAAATTAAATTACTAACTATCCAGATTCCAGAGTCTTACTACTATGTGGCTACTGGCTAGAGATACTCTGAGGATTATGTACAAGAGTGTCTAGAGACACATTCATCTCTGCTTAATGGCACACAGACTCACTTTCCTCCAAGGTCTACTCGAGTCTCTGACTTATTAAATGAGATCAGCTCTTATCTACACATATTAAGTAGTTAGTCAAAGGATTATGGGGGATTGGTCCATGTAAAGTAGTGATATTGATGGCCATTAATTGAAGATTAGAGTTAAATAATCCTAATCCTATTAATTCAATTTGCAGGGGTTGCAAATCGTGGTGCTTCTGTTCGGATTCCGCGATCTGTAGCTGAAGAAAGAAAGGGTTATCTTGAAGGTATATGATCTAAATGATGATTACATTGCAAATGGGTATACTAATTAATTTTTCCTTGGTCCAGATCGACGACCCAGCTCCAACTGTGACCCGTACACTGTGACAGAAGCTATTACCCGTACATGTAAGTTATTCTCAAAGCTTTATTTGATCAAAAAAGTCTAATTCTATTAAATTCTATTAAATTTCCAGGCTGTCTTGATGAGTAGCCTCGAATTTAATGGTTAGGGGAATCAGGAATGAACACAACAAAAAACAGGGCCAAAACAATCATAGTTTTATTTTCATTTCCAACCTCCTCATCCTCCTGAATGGATATCTTATTTGAAATTATATCTAAAATCTTTTACTCAAACTCTTTCTCTCAATCTTCAAATACATATGTTTATATTTGATCAATTTATATTGAATATTTTTGAAAGCTCTTTTAAATCATTTGTCTTTTTTCGTCGTAATTCGCTGGGGATCTTTATTTCAAAGTGTACAACATTCGTAAAGTTCCGTGTACCTTTTAAAGGTGATAGTTTAGATTTAGTTTAAATAATCTACGTAAAAGATATATATTGTACTACTACTATGTATCGTACTAATTAGCCATCAAATGATTACTACTATTCTGTATATGTGGAGGTATAACATACATTTGCTAATGAATCATTAAATGGAACTTCCATTAAGGAAATACAATATGTAATAACTTTTAAATATCTTGCAGTAATGCATATTCTGGAGTTTTATGAGCATCTTATTTTACATTTAAGTGCATTTTAAAGTTTAAAGCAGTAGTTTTAAGCTCTTAATTAGATTACTGAAGGTAAACGGCAGGATACATTAAATACAGATTCGGATTTCAGTGCGTCCAAAAATACAATTGTAAATCAATTCCTTGAAGCTTTAGGTTTCAATAGACCCCGTGTATGAGTCTAGAAGAGTACACCTAATCCTTTATCTTATAAGAAGAGTCAATACGCATTGAATTGATTGTTTGCCAATGATTAGAGGTGTTAATTTACCACTGCTCACACTTCACAGCCTCACATTTACGGGAATCCTGGCTCAGGGTTGATTAACAAATATACATATGTCTATTTGTTTCTAACAATATTGTTAGAAATTGACGCAGGTCAGTTCTATCAGTACCTAATTAACTAATTTATATCAATTGCAACGTAGTATATCTAAAATTCGAAACTTGGAAGTGTTCCAGGAATTATTTCTGATAAAAAACAAAAACAGTATGAATTTCCTCCGATTTCTTCGTCTTTTTTTTGGATTCTATTTTAAGAATCAGATAAATATACTCGTATTTCAGAATTTCAGATCGTCTGCGAAGAAATTACATTCTTTAATGTTCATATAGCGTGTGTATTAAGTCGGAGTAAACAAGGATGAGATTAATTAATTCTTGGGCGGATCATGCCATGAAGTACTACTAGCCTTCCATATGCATATTCAGCGTGAAAAGCTAGTCTTTCGAGTTCTCAACCTTGAATATACCAAGTAATTGTCGCAGGATAATACTATGATCAATTTAAGACCTCCAATAGACTCTTGAGGAGCCAGGTCCATATTTGCTTGAATTGGAAAGGTGCAATTACAAACCTACTACAATACCTGCATACTTGAGTAGCTTTTAAAGAAAAAAAATGCTTGACAGGTGTTTTATAATAGGTTGAATAAAGAGTTTTGGATTATTCGTGTCTACAACCGTGTTCAACTGTGATGATAACCCAATAATTGATATTGGATTATGGATTATTTAATAGGCTTGAATATATCATAATAGCAGTAGTAATAGAGGCAATATATCATATTCATGCGAAGGAAAGCAATAAAAGTGCATCAAGAGGTGAATTGAAGGTGATTTGGCGTCGGCGTTTTTCCTTGGCTTTTTGGGAACCTGAATTCATCCTCAACTGTCCTACTACCTATATTAGCAGGATCTACAATAAATATAATATATAAAATGAGCAAAATTGCATATAACTTTATTTACGCTTGAATTTAAAAAAACGAGCAAAGGCAACCTCGACCAAATTCTATCCGAAAATGCCAATGAAGCATTCATCCATAAATCTAGTCCAAGAACAGTTTATTTACACATAACTCTCACAAGATAAGGAAGACTGCCAATAATATTGCCATTTACAAGTGTTTCAACAGTCCAGAATTGCCAATGAATCACTTTGCAAAAGAAAAAGATTGATGTTTATTCACCCGAATAAAAGCACTTTATTATCGAAATCTCTTGACCTGGAACAAACATTTGACGTAATTCTATCATATACATATTAATGACTATAATACACAGTTTCAACTTTCAATAATTAGTTAAAAACTTAATAAGTGAATTCCAAACGTATTCCATTTCCTACCATATATAAAAGATTGATTTAAATTTTAATAGTAGAGCCTGAGACATTACTTTTAAGGGGGAATGGAAGAACATTAGAATTTACAATATAAATTAATTAAAAGCCAAAGCTAATCCTAAGTGTAAACAGAAGGGATAATTAAATTAATTAGTTTTAAACAAAATACGATGGTCCAACAAATTTTAATTTGTTGTACGCGATTATATTGAACAGATATGATAAGATAAGAGCTAAAATTCATAAAGAGAAATAGGGATTTAAAAGGTAATTAAAAGAAATGTAAACTAAAACAAAAATAAAATATTTTTAAAAGCTATTTTGTAAAAATCTCTCAACTTCAACGACTCATCAAGCTCAAAATATACCCACATGCGATACTACAATACATTATGCACTAAAACAATCAAACCCTTGTTAAATTCTTTAAATATTAAACTCTTAGCATGACTAATAATTTTATAAATTCCATTAGATTAATCACACGCGCTATGAAATAGGTATGAATATGTATCTTGATCATTTTGGAAGAAATACACCCGAATAATTCAATGCTAAATCCCTTTTAATTGGCAAAATCTAAAAAAAACCCTCATGATTCAAATGTCAACCCCTCACATAATACCTTAACTTTTGCCAGTAACGCTTGTCAAAACCTGTAATTTTTTCAACTCTTTACACTTTACATTAAGGTATATATTGGTGATATCACAGATACAAAAATAGGTGCTTGCATGATCTCTTAATTGACAAATTCTATATTTAAAATGTACACTTCCTAATTTCTAAAAATGTCACTAAAATTGTTCACGCTTTCGTCGGCGTTTAGGAGCTACCGTTTGATTACTGGCTAATGACTGGGCTGTCGACGTCTTTGGTATCGTTGCGTTCGAGGCTAATAAGGATGAGTTCAATTCCTTTCTGAGGTCAGATTGAGCACCCTCCAGGTCTCCAATCTTTTTTTCAAGGACTATAACTCTTGATTCCAATGCTTTAATATGTTCAGATTGGTTCTCGTGACTTTCATGCTCTAAAAACAGTTAAAAAACATTAAATTTCATTGCGTTTTAATTAAGCCTATTAATTACCAAGCTTGACAGCACTTTGGTCCGATTGTTCTCGCTCCTTTATGGAGAATATGAGCCATGTCACAATAATAAGCCAACAAAGGAGGAATAGACCACATGACACTTTGAATACTTGCTGTTGATGTGCTTTTGACCTCTTTGATTTGACATTCATTTCAATTCGACCACTCCCAGTTCTGGTAATTTTTAAAAAATCAATTTAGCAACCTCAAAATTCGCAAAATGCCATTTGCAGGTCCTTACCTTCGTTTGACTAGAATCTTTTTCTTGGACTTTGAAATTAGGTCATTCTTTGGACTGTCAGATTGGAAGTCAGAGCTGGACGAAGTGAGGTTAACAGAACGAGGTGGACGGACAGAGACCTATTAAAAAGCAATTAATTAAAAACACCATTTAAAGTTTCAATTTGAATTTAAATACCAAGTTCAACTCGTCACTAACTCCCATCTCTTCCCTCAGCATTTCTCCAGAGCCAGTGCCAGCCTCCAGGCTGAGGACAATAAAAATGGGAAGCCAATTAAACCAATAATATCACAATTAACAATTAAAATTTATATAGGTAATTAAATACAATTAAAAGGTCATAAAAATATTTTTAAATTGCACACTTTCAAGACTAGAATTGGGCGAGTTAAACTTTTTTAAATCACTAATTGGACGAATTGTATATCGTACAATAATGATGCTAAAATCCAATTATTGTAAACATTGTTGGATTGATTGATTTCAACCTAATTAAAATTAAAAGGCGTAGTTAGTAACTTTGTATTGAATTAAATGCATATTCCTCACTTTTGAATGTCCTTGTATCGTACATTTTGGTCAATTTTTATACGCCAATCTCAACCTCCCCAAAATCCCATCAAAATTGATGTGCATTTGGATTTTGGATGAATTTTGATGGATCCTGATCTGGAAATCAATTAAAAATTGATGCATATGATCATATTAGAATTTAGATAGTATATTTGGACGTATTTGATAATATAGAGGCTAAAAACCTTTAAATTTACTAATTTTATTCCTGGAAATTCCCAGATCCCCCAGTGACGGTGTCCATCCAAAATCAAAGTGGGCGTCCAACCCTTCGGAATCTAGATTTTAGAAGAAGAATAATGTTATATGTATTCATTCCTGGTCTAATGAATGCACATTTTAGATTAAAAACACCAAATTCTCCTCCTCCTCCTCTTCCATGCTCAAGGCCTGGCAAACTGGTCTGGGCACCTGAGAAAGTCGTTCTATTTGGAGAAACGTGGGTGCTGCCTGCCTTAAACTTGGAGAGATTGACATCATCGCAAATCTACACCTTATAATTCAGCGCAAAAAGCTTCCCAAATTTGTACAAAGGCTAAAGCATCTGCTAAATAAATTATAATACGATATAAGATAAAGAATATAAAGAATATAAAAGAATGACAATTGGAAGTTGGAACCCGAATTAATAATCCTACTAGTGATACGAGTACATTGTGCCCCATAATCAGATTACCATATAATATATATAATTTACACAGCCAACAGAATGGCAAATATTCACATAAACAGACACTTCCTCAATTGTCTCCTCATCCTCCTCCACTGCACTCTTCAAGTTCATGGTCAAGGTGGCTTCCAGTTGGCCCAATGTAAGTTTAAATTCTAATTCTAATTACAAACTTATTTGACATCCGGGTAAATTCATTAGCTGATGATTGCGGAAAGATTGATCCTGATCCAAATGACCCAAGGACGCTCGTGCCATGGACTGCCTCAATATTTGCAAAGCCTGGCTCAAGGCACCCCTTGAAATTCCTCATAACTGGGACCGTAATTGGGCCTACAACAGTGCTTACAATATTTGCAGGTTTAGAAAAATGATAATTAAAAGAAATTAGGCTGTTAATTGACAATAAATCCCAAAGGAGCATACGGAGAACCGTTAACTAAAGGCTCCAAATATTTTATTCCACCTGCGGAGAATCATATTGTGGGGGTTGGACTTCTCTCGAATGATTTAAGCAAGAGGGATGGACATGGACAATTTTCAAAGGTCAAACATATTGTCCCTTACGGAGGTCACGATGCTAGTGTCAAAGAATTCCATCTATTTCTCTTCCATCTTGAAAAACCATTGAATCTTTCAAGCCCTTACGTCCGATCCGCTTGTATTCCAGTCTTTCTTAAGACGCTTCCAACTTCCGCTTATGGACATAAACTGGAAATTATTCAGGGAGGATTCTCTTCGAGCCAGGGAACTATTGTTGCTTCAAATGTGTCCCTAATTGAACCAGAATCAAAATGCCATGAGATATTTCATAGACATTTTAGAGGGTCGCCTAATGAAGCACTTTGCGGAAAGCCTATACCTGGAGGTGAGTGTTAATAGGATTAATTCTTAATTAAAATTTTAAATTACTAAAATATTTAAATCCAGGTACAAATGAAGCTCTCAAATGTACTCTTTACGGCTCTGCTCCAATGGTCCAAGTCTTTAACAAAAGGTAAACGCAAAAATTTATTTTTTCGGACATTAAAAATGATATATTTTAAAGATGGTTTATGCTGGGAATTACTGCACTCATCCCTAAACCTTCTGGACCTTGGTGTAGTGAGAATACGGTTTATTTCTACGCTAAAATCACTCCAGCCCTTGATTGGCTTGTGAATAACTTGAAGTAAGATGCTCATTTTGCATCCAGAATGCTCCAAATCAATTCAATGAACTATATTTCCTCCTTTGATCCAATTTCAGATGCTCTCCAAACAGCTTTGCATGCGGGGATGGCAGTTGCGTTCCCCTGAATTCCGTTTGCAATAAAAAAACAGATTGTTCTAAAACTGCGGCGGATGAGGATCCAATATTCTGGTAATTATTCGGAATTCCTTAAAATATCTGGATGATTTTGACCTTTTACTACTGCTTACTAAACAGCCGAGCACGGAAACCTTGCTTATATTCTGGAAAAACTATTGAATGCGGTACGTATGGCCCTTGTATTAAGCCCGAGCAGCTATGTAACGGTGTGTAAATCATAGATTTAGAAAAAAATCCAAATTTTTTTTGATGGCGGTTTCAGGTCGAGCGGATTGTGATGACGGGAGCGATGAAAAAAATTGCAGTCCCACTGGGGTAAGGGAGAAAGTCCCTGAAGATTATCAGAATATTGAATTGGGGGATCGGCAAAAGCCCCTTCGACCAAAATGTGCACCTCTCCAGGCGTCAGAGGTAAGATTCCCCAAAAAATAGCCCATTGGCTTGGCTTAATTTACTGGTATATTAATTTTACCAAAAGGGCGTTGTAATCGACTGCAAAGAGAGCAAAACGAAGGATGCAAGTGTGGACTGCAAAAGGGCTGAGCCAGAAACCGTAGCCAACTTCAAATGCCAACAATTTTACAAGTCTACATATCGTCTTTCCTCAATAGAAATGGAATGTCAAACGGATGGAAGCTGGAAACCTTATAGACCCTTTGGATGTGAAGTAGATTGTGGGATCCTATCAAATAAGATTGTTCCATTCATTGTACATGGACAAAGGGCCACGGATAAAGACGCTTTCCCTTGGCATACCACAATATTTTATAAAATATCTTCAAATGATGACTTTGCACTCATTTGCGGAGGAACCCTGATTGAAAAGGTGGGCCTAAATGCAATTTTTTCATGTATTTTTCAATTTTAAATCTGCTTTTATTCCGCAGTCTGTCCTAATTACAGGTATGCCCTTTTAAATCTAAAAAGTTACATAAAAAACTAATTATTTATTGATTAAAGCTGCACATTGCGTGACGTAAGGCGAATATGATTTAAGAATTGTTCTAAAAATTATTTAAACCCATTTGAAAATTGTAGGGATAGCTCAGGTTCAATTAGACCCAAACCAAACTTTAAAATTGTTCTTGGTGGAAAGTCTTCAAAGTTCCAGGATAATGTGGAAGATCACACAACACAGATATTTGGGGTACGAAATGCTTGGGTTCCAGCAACTTATGACAAAAGAACTCTCCAATCTGATTTGGCTATTGTACAATTGGATGGAGAAGTTAAATATGGGCCAGATATTCGTCCAGCTTGCTATCTTCAACATGGATTCACTGCAACCCCTATTGATGGATCAAAAGGGAAAGTAGCAGGATTCGGATACAATAGCGATCAGGTTATATCAAAAGAGTTGCATTTTGCTGAGCTCCCTGTCATCTCTCCTGATGATTGTAAAAGGGCTCTGAAAAGAGTTCCTCCACTTCAAACCTTTTGTGCGGGATATAAAAATGGGACATCCGTATGTCAGGGCGATTCTGGAGGAGGACTTGTCATCCCGGATAAAATTGGGTCCGAAATTAGATATGTTTTGAAGGTAATCCTGAAATTTTTCAATATATTCTGGACTATTAAATACGAGTATTTCTTTAAAGGGTTTGGTATCTCACGGTGAAGTGAAGGCGGGGAGATTCTGCGATAATGTAAGTACCTAATCCTACTTAAATCCTACCTAAATTCTAAATATTAATTTTTTCAGGAGAATTATGCCGTTTTTACACATATTGATGACTACGCAGATTGGATTTTGGAGAGGCTAGATACCCTCAGGAGAAGATAGTTGGAAACTACTCTCATTTAAGCCCTCTAACATATTCTAATCATTTAAAATTGAAATCTCTTGGTCTTTCCCAATTTTTGTTTGTTTATTTAATTTAAAAATAAATTACTTTAACCTCGCATTTTAATATGCGTTCAATATATACGACATATGTAAATATAGCAAAATGATATTGATTTTATATTAAAAAGAAATGAGAATAAAAGAAATATTTAATGAGTAGGTGGTCATTCCTCAAACTTCTTTTAAAGTAATTCGTAATCATCCCTCGTTGAATTGTATTCCATGATGTGTTTCTTGATTGCAGAGGTATTGACCCAAGTTACAAAGTCTTCCATATTTCTATTTTCAAATTAAAAATAAAAACAAAAAGATTATTAAAAATCTTGTAAAATCTTGCATTATTTCAAAAATTTACCTTGTGATTAAAAATGCTGGATCTTTAATCACATCCAAACCAACCCTGACATGACCCTGCTCAATAAACTTGGTGGCATCCTTGATAGTTTGAGCCATTTTTGACCTGACCATTATTAGGGGGAGTCTTCTCCGGCAGAAACAAGATGCTGTCACTTTGTCCACTAGCTCTAATGAATCTCTAGTTGGTATTAGCCCCATTTGATATCTACAAAAAAGATTGTCAATTAATTAAATTATTTATTAAACAATTTAAACAATATATAATAATATTATCAAAGAGTTGGTCCATATCTATTTTTATATTTTTTAGATTAATTTAATCCAATCATTTTTAAATCGGCTTACAATTTCTCCAAAAGTTGAGCTCCACTCTCCACACGAAACGGGTCATTAGGGTCAAGTCCTTTAATCTTTCTAGCAAGCTCTCTGATCTCTCGTGACATTTTATTATACCTATCCAAAATCAAATTAATTAAATTCAATATTTTGGGCTAATAAAATAAATTATTTGCAACTTACTTTGTGTAATCTTCACGCTTTTGAATACAATATCTCCGCAATACTTTAACCTCGTGCAAATTATTATCCGCCTCCCAATTAATAAAGTCTACCTTTTTGAGGAGCTTTTGCTCATGAAATTTCAACTTCCGGACCATCTTTGACGGTAGTTGACCTCAAATTAATTATTTTTAATTATTTTTAAAAATTTAAAATTTAAAAATCCACATTTATTTTGAATTGGCGCAAAAAGTGCAAGATTTAGTCCATTTAAAACTCTATTTGTAAATTTTTTTACGTCCAAAAAAATCATAAAATGTCACAAATTGACCTCGGAATTCCTTCGGTTCCGGCCCCAGGCAGGGGTCAAACCTCAAGCCCTGCATTGTTTTAGACTAATTAAGTGGACATAAAAACCTCCTCGACTTTGCCATAATCTCCCACTTCCCGGTTGTGAGTTGTAAAAAAATACGCGATTTTTATTATTATTTACAAAAATTGCGGATCTGTCAAAAATAACTTTTAATTGAGATTTAGGTCAATAGGTCAAGTTATTTGATACTTATATTCTTCAAATTGACAGCCCTTGTGATATACTCCGTAGATTGTCATTTGTTAATTGAGTATATTGCAATTTGTAGGATTTTGCAAATACGGGCATAAAATTTGCAATTTGGTAAGATTCGCATTTTTATTATAGTTGACATTGTCAATTGACATTGAAAAACTATCTAATCCTGACATATCTTTCTACCCTACAGATCTGAACCGGAATACTCTTGATTCTTGTCAGCAACAAATTAAGTCAACACAAAACTACCAGAAAAAATTATCTCAAAACAAATATAAACACGTCAAGGCTGTATTTTTAATTCATACGAGTAATTATAAGCCCGAGGATCATTGAAATCATTGCAAATTACTATTAATCTACAAAGGTCAACGTCATACAATCTCGCGTTCAATTACTTCTAATTATCCAAAAAATGGAGAGGAAATCTGATAGTTTCTTTCGGGTACTCAAAGATTATTCAATTTACCCACATTACGGAGCCCGAAGTCCTCGGGCCCTTCTCCAGCGTCTAACGAAAGGTAGTTGACCTACAATTAATTTATTAAATCCACAATGTTACATTAAAATCATTTTTTTTTAAATTCTAGATGATCCCGATTTGATTCAAAGGCTAGGCCCATACTATTATGGAGGTCCTCCGAATAGTCTTCTCATTCATTCAGGCTGTGTGAATACAATTCAATGGAATGAGACCGGAAACCTCCTCCTATCAGGGTCTGATGACCAACGTTTTAAGATAACTGACCCATTCTCAACCCCCGAGGGTCAAGTACTCGTCGATTACAAAACAACACATAAATCTAATATCTTTTCTGCTCGTTTCCTTCCACTTTCTAATGATAAGCGTGTCCTTTCTTGCTCCGATGGTCTCACACTATTAACTCATATAGATCGATCCCCTAAAGAAAATGAAAGCTCCCGATTCCATTGCCACGAGGGTACAATTTATAAACTTTTAACCGTACCAAATGAAGCACATTCATTTTTAAGCTGTGGAGAAGATGGAACTGTTCGATTTTATGATCTACGAGTAAAGGAGTCTTGCAATTGTATTGATAAGAGTGGAGGGAGTTCAAGAAGGAGTGGTGATACTGGGGATATCCTTATTAATACATGTAATCGAGCCATCACATCAATGAGTATTAACCCACGGAGCCCTTATCTACTCGCGCTTGGAGTCTCAGACTCATCTGTGCGGATTTATGATCGAAGACGTCTCTCAATTGGTTCCTCGACGTCTCCATCAAAAGGAGGAGGTGGAGGATCCCTCCTAAGAAGGTTAACTGTCCCAGAATTTGAAAATGTACAGCGTTTTTATCGTATTACTTCAACTACTTATTCTGGGGATGGACAACAAATCCTTGCATCTTTCTCATCTGATTATCTTTATTTATTTGCGGTCAATGAAAGCCCTAGTCCTATTAAAAAAGTGGAGGAGGAGGAGGTAGCTGAGGGTGAAGAGGTTGAAGAGACTTTAGAGGATTCCCCAAAAAGGAGTGGGAGTGGTGGTAAGAAAGGGATGAGGAGGCTAAGGCTTCGAGGTGACTGGTCTGATACTGGGCCCAATGCTCGTCCAAATCGATCAAATTCACCGGAAGTTGGACAACAGCGTCCTACCCTACATTCTTCTCTAATGGAGAGGATGACAACTGTCCTTTCACAAATGTTAAATGAAAGTTTTGGTCCTCCAGAGGAAGAGGAACGCGTCGAGGGTGAAGAAGGGCTACCCCTTGAACGCCTAGAGAATCAATTAGCTTCACTTCGTGAATCTTTTATTGAAAGGCATCAAGCGGAACCTGCAGCTGTGAATTTATCAATGCAAGAAGGTGGTCCTTCAGCTGGCCTTATATCAATGTCAATTGGGAATGAGTCTGAAAGGGAAAGTTTGGGTCAAACTCCATCACCCTCTCCATCAACTTCATCTCAAAGTCAAGTACCCCTTCCTCAGAGTCCAGGAAGTCCAAAGCAAGTTCCTCCACTGACAAAAAAGAGGAAATTAGACCTCCTGAAAACGCTTCCAAATGGCAAGATTATTCGGAAGTTCTCTGGGCATCGAAATGCAAGGTATATTCGTAAATAAAACGGGTAAACCGTGAAAGCCCGTTCTCTTTAAAAGAATTTTGAATTTCCCGCACAAATTTCAAATTCCCCGCCAGCATTTAAATTTCCCGCCACCTAAATCCCAAATTCCGAAATTTTGAATTTTTCGTCCCATAAGAATACATTACGGTGAAAATTTCAAAATTTCATATTTACCGCGCCCTTTGACCTTTGACCTCCATCTTTGAACTTGAAGTAGGAGAGGTCATGGGGGTCATGTGAGCCAAGTTTGAGGTCAATTGGTAAAGGCGTTCGAGAGTTATCGTGTACACGGACGGACAGACATACCAAAAACTATAGCCCGTTTTTTTCTTAAATTGAGAGAACGGGCTAAAAAGTATTAATTAACGCATTGTTATTGTGCTTTGTGATTTCAGTGTGTATAACACCTTTCTTAAATTCACAGAACTATGATAAAAGAAGCCAACTTTTGGGGAGATGAATACATAATTAGCGGTAAGTGTGAATTAGTGCTAATGGAAAGCTCTTTACCGTACTTTTTCTTATTAATTAACGCTTATATTTAAATTCAGGCTCGGATTGCGGACATGTATTCTTTTGGAATCGGTAAATATTGTAGTTTTAAAATGCAGTTTTAATTCTAATTTGAATTTATTCTTGAACAGATTTACAGGGGAAGTGGTAAATGTTTTGGTTGCGGATTCGCACGTTGTAAACTGCGTTCAACCTCATCCTACCCTTCCCATACTCGCTTCTTCTGGAATTGATTATGATATTAAATTATGGGCACCTACACTTGAACAGTCGAGATTTGAAGAGCAAGATGTTTTACAATTAATGAAAAGAAATGCTGTAATGCTCGAGGAGACAAAGGACACAATTACAGTACCAGCAAGTTTTATGGTCCGAATGTTAACTTGTCTGAATCAAATTCGAAGGAGGTCAAATCCAGATGGTGGGACTGGGGGTGGAAGAAGTGCCGACCCAGGACAGGGTAATAGTCAATCGGATAGCCAATAGTAGTCAAATCAAAGTACCTACCTACCTCCACTTTTTCACCCCTCCTGGCCTTGATAAAAAAAAATCGAGAAGCCTTTAAAAAAATTATAATTGCACGCACAAATCCTCAAAGTACCCCCCTTTCACGGGCATCAATTTAAGAAATTGTGAATGAATAATTTAAAAAAAGCCAATCTAAAAAGGATAATCAAATGACTTTCAATTATCCTGCAATGCTACAAAAACGTTACCCTTCTCATATCAAACAGTGCTATTTTAAAGAATATATGTATATATACTTTACAATTAATTTGAATATACCTATACCTTTTTACTTGTAAAGTTGTAGTACCTACCTACAATTAAGAATATGTAACATGTACCTTTATGAAAATTATATTGAACCTCCAGATAATATTAAGCTATATTAAAATTGAACATTTCTTTGTGATTTAAAAAAAAATACCCGATTTAATAAAGATGCATCGAATCTCTCAAAAAACGTTTTTTAATTTTTCCAAATCAAGTTTTTTCCTTTATTAACATTGTTGGAAAATAGGTATAAAAAATTCACAAGTACAAAAATTGATTGTTACTCTCAAGATTTAAGATTTTAGTACGGCATTTTGTACAAAAGGATTATGTACTGCACTGCACTAGTAGTAAAGAAGTAATTCAGAGTTACACCAATTTAAATTTTAATACATTTAATACAAATTAATTTATAAATGCAGTATTCAAAAAATACATGTCAGAGTATCCAAATTCATTTCCAAATGATTTCCACTTAGGATTAATCTCCCCCCGGAATAATCACAAAGCACAATACCCACAAAATATCTATTTGTACAAGAGAAAGTATTCCGTATTACAGAGACAGCTCAACAAGGTTCGATTGTAGTATACTAACAATTGGCTTAATAATTAATTTCAAGAGTACTACAATAATACAGTCAGAGAGGAATCCTATTCAATTGGATTTAAAAATCTACAATACAATAATTTAAATAATAGGAATAAGTAGGCATAATATTCTTAAATTGCATTATCCTTTTTTTTACAAATTCTATACAGTTCCAGTATATTTAAAAAAAAAATACATTTAAGTTAAAGTAATTGACAAAAAAAATTGTCGGAGCAGTGAGAAATTGATCTATCAATTTCTGAAATTCAGATTAAATATAAAATATAGAGATACAGGAATTAAATGGGAAGTTCAAGTTTGTGAGCGACAAAAGAGATTCTAATTTACGTAAATACAATACTAAATACAAATTAACATTGTCTACCTATACAATATTTCCGTTACAGTATAATAATCTGACTCCTCCTCAAGTTTGGGTACATAAAATTAGTCTCATCCTTTTAACAAAAAGTCTTTGCATTTTACAAATTCATTGCATGTTTCATAATCTTCTTAAAATTCAGATTGAATTTCAATTTAAACTTGAGTATATCGGTCAAGATCTCCCAAATATAATATTAATCTTAATTAAATACAAAAAATAAGTAGGTTTAACATCTACCTCCCTAAAAAAATATTGAAAATATCAATATAAAAATGCTGAGCCCATATTTCTAATTAATGAGCCAAAAATCCTATTTAAAAATACCACTATGTTCGATTTCTATAAAATAAATAAATACAAGGGTCAATTACAATAAAATTGGAATCTAAATGTCTAATTTTAGTATTAAATTATTAATTAGGATTTAAGTCTATTCGATATTCAAGTTCCTTTCAATGAGCAGCACAATACGAATGGAATGATTCAAAATCAAGTCTCCATTTGCTTAATTTGGCGCATGGGAAATGAGCAGCCTGCCAATACCACAAAAAAAAATTAATTAAGCATATATTTTTTAAATTAAAAACTCACCTTTGTACACTTTCGCTTAAGACATCCGATTGTCGCTCCAATCTCGTCACAAATGGAGCATTTTGTCTTTTCCGAAGTCTCAAGGGCCGCCTCCAACCCTCTCAAACTATTCCCAATTAAAAGTACATTTGGTGCCCAAATTGCACAATCTAAATTAAATAAATTACGATCCAAAAATCATTAAAAAATTCAATTTATTTTTTAATTAAGTTCAACTTACGTTCATGCATCCATGTCTCTTTTGGTGGCCCAGTGGGCACCATCTTTTTCCCTACACGTACTTTTGTCTGTGTATAATAGGGTCCAAAAAGATCCCCAAGTCGCTGCTCATGAGGTTTCTTGCCACAAAAACAACAGAGCCACGGTACAGATTCATCAAATTCAGTTGGAGGCTTCTCCTAAATCAATTTATTTAAATTAAATTAAATTAAATTAATTGTTAAAAAATGGCAAAACGTATACCCTCGGAAGCTTCTCTTCAGCTTTATTAATCTCATCAACAGGATACTCTCCAGGTCCACCATTGTTGTAAAATTTCGCCCTTCCATTGTACACTTTAATGTATGGTGAAAGCTTATCCTTGTCCTTTGATTTGGACTTTGAGGACTTCCCTGACACTTGAATAGGTGGTCCATAAGCAGTCACAGTAGGGGATCGATTTTGATTAAAAACGGCGTTCTCACCATAAATATCAAGCGGAAAAAGAGGGTTTTTTAACTTTCGCGAATTTAGAGCCTCCTCGTCTGCTTCCGTTACAACCACCTCGTCTCCTGGTGGCATCCTCTTCTTTTTGGGAGCCTTTGACTCTGGTGAGACCTCCTTTTTGGGCTGCTGCTTCTTTTTCGATTTTGGAGAAAACGAAAACGTTTTTCCTTCGATTTTCTCTTCAATTTTCCCGCCGCTAGCATGCGCAATTGCCCTTTCAATGTCCTCACGATCAATTTTGTTTGCTTTTGCGGGGATTGAGCCTGGAGGTTTCTTTTTATGACTCTTTTTCACCGGAAGTGGTGGCGGCGGCGGGAGCAACCCCTCGCCTTCAGTCGTCCCCTCGGTCGTCGCTGGAGGAGGAGGAGGAACCTTTTTCTTATGACTCTTTTTAACCACTGGTTGAGGTTTGACCTCCCCTTCACCTCCTCCTCCCTTGACCTCTATTGATGGGGTTGCTCTCGGTGAGGACCTCGATGGAACTTCAACCTTCTTTTTCCCTTTCCCTGGGGATTTCCCCTTTGCTTTATGAGATACCTTTGGAGGAGGAACGACCTTTGGAATCTCGAGAGTTTGACCCATCTCCTGATCAGGGAGATCAAGCAATTCCTCACCCTTATTTTCAATCTCACCCGGCTCAAGGGACCCAGAGATTGGTACTGGAGGTGGAGGAACTTTCTTTTTGTGACTTCTTTTCGGAGGAGGAGGCTGAGGAGCTCCTCCAGCTTCGCTCGTTTCATTTGGCACATCAACTTTCTTTTTCTTGTGGCTTTTTGAGGGTGGTTGAGGACTCTTTTTCTTATAATTCTTTTTACCAACAGTAATAAAAGGTCCCTTGGTCTTCTTTTTCTTTGATGGTGGCTTGGTCTTAACCTCTCCACTTCCTCCAGTGACTGTTTCGGGTAAATTTGCTGGAGCTGGAGCTTGATCCACTTCATAAAATAGGGTAATTTTATTCTCATGCCCAACCTCACTAGCAAGTGCCATAAGATCTTCCTCCTCTTCACCATCCACATTAATAACCCCTTGTCTTGGCGTTGTCGAACCTGAAGATTCTACTTGAGAAGCCGTTGGGCTTGCTTTTTCGAGTGGGGTTGGCTGTTTCTTTTTGTGACTTCTTTTGGGAGGCGGAGGAGGAGCTGTAGATTCAGCGGCAGCCTTTCCCTTTGGTTTAACCTTATGGGATTTACCCTTCTTTTCTCCAGAAGGTGCTCCTGAAATTGTGGTATCTTCAAGGGGAGTAGAGAGGATTGAGGGAGGTTCCTTTGCTCCAGTACCACCTTTCCCCTTTGATTTGGGAGGAGCTGTACCTTTCTTTTTATGACTCTTTTTTGCCGGAGGCGGCGGCGGCGGAGGAATTGGATCTACTTCCACTCCCCCTTGTGAATATGATGCAAGAAGGGATGGGCTTTTTGGCTCAGAAACTTCCTCTTCTTTAATTAATTCAAATTTCCCCTTTTTGGGGGTGGTTTTCGGTGACGCCTGAGCTGGAGGTAACTTTCTCTTTGTTGGTGGACTTTTTTTGTGACTTTTAGGAGTTGGCACAACTATAGGTTGGCTTTGATTTGGCTCATCTGGCTCTTTCGGAGGTCTCCCTAAAAATTTTGAATCAAAAACGTTAAAAAAGCATATTGGATCTAGAATGAGATAGTTCTAGATTTTTAAATTCAAATAAAAAGGAAATATACAGGTACGAAACTAACTTATTTTACCTAGCCGAGCACCAGACGGAGATCGGAGTGCTTTCTTTACATAATTTCTACCCCCGGTGGATTTCTTTTTAGGTTTCGGCTTAACCGGAGGTTCTGGCGGAGTCTCAACCGCGGCTTTAGATGCTTCCTCAGCTTTAGCTACCGCTTCTCCACTTCGCTTTCTTTTGCTACCACGGCCTAATCCCTCTGGAGCAGGAGGAGGTGGTGGTGGAGCTAATGCTTGAGCTGCTTGCAATTTGGCACTTCTTGATGGGGATTTGCGTGGAGATTCACGTACTCCTTTCTCCTCCGAACCTCCTCCTCCTTGAGGCGATACAAGTGGAGATGCAGTTGTACTTTTCCTAGAGCTACGAGGGCTTCCTACTTCAGGCTCTTTATGTAGGTCCAAAAGTACAAGTGCAGCCTCCTCATCTTCTAATCCTTTACGGCTTCCTCTACCTCTCTTTTTTGGAGTAGGTCCTTTCTTTTCAACCTTTTCTTTCCCCTTTTTTCCTTCGGAAGGGCTTCCGGAAGTAGATGGATTTGGGGTTGTAGCATCAGAAGGTGGATCTTTCTTTTGTTGTTCCATTTGCTCCAATAGCTTCCGCATTGATGCTTTTGTTCTTGCAACACCCTGCAAATACATTTACAAATTAAATAGATCGCTTTAATACGGATAGGAAACTAGTCTTACCTGAGGATGTGCGGGGAACATGTTATTTTGTACGCTATTTTTATCTGAGAGAGATTTATCCGAATCTGACTTTAAATGCCCAGCAGAATCTCCGTTAATCCCGTTTGTCTCGGAATGTTTGAGTACAGGTATAGGAGTTGGAATAGAAATCGGTGGTGGTACGCTAGGAGCCCTAAGTGCTGAAGGAGATTGAGCTGGAGGAGATGGTGTTGTTGTTGTTGGAGCAGAAGCTAAAGGTTTTGTATGATTTTGAGAAGGAGATACAGCTGGAATAGAGCTAGCCAACAGAGTATTCTTTGCAAATTGATGTGGAGGCAAAGTCGTAGGCTGAGCTTGTACAGGAAGCTGTTGCTGCTGCTGTTGTTGGATTTGTTGCTGTTGCTGATGATGCTGTATAAAAGCTGATTGACCTTGGCCTACAAAACGTGTCAAATTCTCCAGAGCTGGCCCTTGAACGGGCGGTTGAACGACTTGAACTCGAGGATTTGGCCCTTGAACTCCCTGAACTCGGCTGCTAGGGTCAACCGGAGGTGGATGCTGTTGTTGCTGCTGCAGATGGTGTTGAGGAGATACTGTTACAGGCCTTTGTTGTTGCTGCTGATGCCAATTTGTTGTTGGAGGATAGTAATTGTTGTACTGTTGTTGTTGTTGAGGCGGCGGGGGTTGCTGCTGTTGTCCCCAAGAGCTCTGAATACTCTGATAATAATTCCCTTGATAATGTTGTTGTTGTTGTTGCTGTTGTTGATCTAGGGTGCCTCCTACAAAAACGAAAATTGCAATTATATTGTTTTTAAGGCCTAAAATTGAGCTTTTAAATTCTCTTCGTGGACAGTACCTGCAAACCCCTGATAATGCTGTTGAGGAGCGTTGTAAAAGTTGCCACTTGGAGGTGGTGGCTCGTAATTGGAGTTTTGATGATGTGGTATTGGATGATTGTAATAAGACTGTTGATCCGCGGGGTTCATTTCTTGTTGGAGCGGGTGCATGTAGCCAATTGCCACTGCGGAACTGTCCATCAATTAAATGACACACAGGTGCACCCAAACCTTTGTCACACTGCTCTCCTAATTAATATCTTGAATTAAATAAAAAATAAAAATACAAGAATTGACACATTCGATAATTGCAATTAGAACTTTTAATTAATTGCATCACATTCCCTATAATGAAATTGAGGGACAAAACTGTCACAAAAGCATTTTTAAACGCCACCGAGCTTTTAAATAATACTTGGCATAAATGTCAAATAAAATGAGCTTAATTAACACAATTGGCTCCTCGTGTCCACTTTTATTAATTTAATTAATCGTAAATTAACATCACAATTAATTTTTAAAATTAAAAAATGCAGGGGTGGGGTTGAATTATCCAGAATTAATCAAAGTAATTAAAACACGAGTCAATTTATTTTAACAAACATCCCCACATTGCGATTGATGAGTGACAATGAGGAGGGGGTGACGGCGAGGTCATGGACATGTCCAGAGAACCGGAGGAAAAAGTGCTGCCCCAAACAAACTAATTTAAACTTTGCACAGTTAGGCCAGTGTACGACTAAAGCCTGAACTAGTAGGGGTCTTCGAAAAAAAAGTTCCGACGAACTTGGCTCGAGAAAATTTTGAAAAAATCGTTTTTGGTCATTTAATTGACACCCAAAATCTGGGTAAAAGGTGTGCAAAACATTCCTCAAGATCGTGGTAAGTTGATTGAATTAAAAGTAGGGTAGGTCATGGGTTTTTAATTGTAAAAAAAGGAATTTAAAAAAATTGGTCCGTGGTCCGTAAAATTCCATTTAATTTGAATATTATCATAATTTTTTGTTTTGTTTTCAGAATTGTGACATTGTTCGATGATGCCTCGCAATTTACTCGCAAGGGGGTTGTTACGAGCTCACCCTGTGATCAATTTGGTCGACCTGGACTCAGATTCGGATAGCGATGACTTTGAGGGGCCCTCACCGGAAGTTATTGAAATTGTTCAGCTTGATCAAGATGAGGAGGAGGTCATTGTTATTGATGATGATGTAATGGAAGGAGGAGGAGCAGCGGACAATGTCAATGGTATTGGTGGAGCCGTAGGAGGTCAAGAGGTTGAAATGGCAGATGCTGGTGAAGCAGGAGCGAATAATAATTTTGAAGATCCATTTATTTTGCCAGAGGTTTAAAATTAATATTTTACATTTCAATTTTTTAAATTGTTCTGATTTTGACAGGTACTGGAGAATATTTTGCGATTTATTGCCCTCAAAGAAATCAATCCCCTCCGGAGTGTTTGTAAATTATGGAAGTCTGAAACTGATCGAAATATAAAAACACGAGGTATTTCATTTTTAAATAAATCCCATTTTTTAATTTTAATTTAAAAAAATAATCCTTTGCAGGGCGAGTTCGATTACTTCAAATTGATCGTCTTATTGCTTATATAACTAACCACCGGAGGAAGGCAGAAACTCAAAATCGATGTCCTCATGATGCATTTCGTATTTGTTACCCATCCCCTTATGGAGAGGGCCGAGAAATTATGGAGCGTGAGCTAGCACGTGCAATGATGGAAGAGGATATGGAGCTGATGGCTCCTCCACCGCCACCACCTCAACCACCAGCAGCAGGCGCCGCTGTGAATCCTCAAAATCCTCCAAATCCTCCTCAACACCCTCCACATCCAGCTCTAATCCGCCTAGAAAATCGCGAACATCGAGCTGAACAACAATCACAATTATACAAGACCAAATTGATTGAATTTTGGCGGATTTTCGGGGCTTTTGTTAAAGATTTATATCTTGATTGCAATCAAATTCAAGAGGGAGAACTACGGAATATTCTAGACACTTGCGTGCCCAATCTGGAGACCCTCATCCTATCTACTCCACCAACGGATAGGGTATACATGGAGGAGGAGGTTCGCTATCGATTCCTACAACGTGAATACCGTCGTCGACGTATCCTTCCAGCTGGAGGAGCAGCAGGAGGTGGAGGAGGACAAGGTGCAGCAGGAGTAGCAGTCCCTATGGGTCTTCGCCGTGGACGTGGACCTCCAGAGCCTGGTCCAGCTCCTCCAGGTGGACCCCTAGAGCCTCTATCACTCCCTAATCTAAAGGTTCTCATCATCAAGTATTATCGTGGGAAATACCAAGCAGCAAATCTTAAACGTTTTCTCAAATTCATCTTTTCATCTGCTCCAAATCTCCAAAAAGTACGGATTGAACATTTAAAAATTGCAGAAATCACAGAGGAAGAGCGTCGTGCACCCCTTGAAGCCCTCCTTGAATCAAATCCCGAGACTGAGCTACGACATTTGGTTGAAATGGATTTTAGTTCAATGATAACCCTCACGGAAGCGGATGTGAATGCTCTTCGGAGTAAAATGCCACCACGTCTTCAATCAATTAAACTCTCATTTGCACGGCTTGTTCGTTCCTCATCAATCTCTTCACTCGTCCTATCCCTTAGCCCAGAGCTGAAGAATCTTGAAATTAAATTCCTCGAGTCTATGCCACGACCAGAACTTGTATTCCCGGAGCAATTTACACGGCTTATCCTTGCCAAACTTCGTTCCCTTAAACTTGTAGGGTTCAAAGGACCCTTATCCTTTCTTAGCGCCCTCGCCAATATTGAAAGGATTGAGCTGAATGGAATTAGTGAGGATTTTCGTGAGAATTTATTTGTGGATGGCCGAGGAGGTGGCGGAGGAGGAAGGAGGATGGATTCTCTCAACTCATTCTCATCCGATACACAAATATCTAATCGTAATTTTGAATCTTTGGCATGCCTGGCTACAAACATTCGAAAACTTGAGCTAACTTTTGTTAATGATGATGGACTACGGAGTATTTTTATGAATCTTCCACTTTGTACTACACTTAAGCTTACCAAGGGACTGTTTACGGATTGTGGGATTACTGG